>JBANCV010000268.1:3368-52749 GCA_037040105.1 Amiota albilabris
TTACTGCACTTTAACTTTTTCGCTATTTTTTTTTTTTTTTTTCCTTCTCCGTTTTTTTTTTTGTTTTTTTTTTTTTTTTTTTTTTTTTTTTTTTTTTTTTTTTTTGTTTTTTATTTAAAAGTAAGGGTAAAGTTGAGCTCAGCTCAAACGCGTGTTTTATTATTTATTTATTATTATTATTATCTTTTTTTTTCGTGTTGATTAAAATGTGTAAAGAATTGTTACCATGTGTGTTGCCTGTTAAGCAAAACAAAAACAAAAATATAAGTACTGTCTATCATGGTTGTTATTGTTGTCATGTTTGCAAATGCAAAAAAACAAAAGATTATAATAAATTTCAATGTTAAGCACTTTAAAATGAAATCAACACAACAGAAAATGTGGTTTTATTTTTCGTTTTATATGCAAAAGTAAAATTGTTAAGTGAAGTAATATAAAATAAATAATGCGAAATTAAATACAAAATCAAGCAGGGAAGGGAAAAAAGGACGACGAGATAATGAATTGCAATGTATTTAGCATAATTAATGATCAACAACAGCATCATCATCATCATAAATAAAGCATTTAAGGAGATTGTATCTTCATACTGTGATAACATATAATTCGCTCAAGCTTCACAATTAAATTTGATATTGACACTATTTTAATCACAAATATCAACACTATCACTAACAATTAACTAACAACCAGCAAGTCTCATTAAAGAGCTGGAACTAGAAGAGAGAGAGAGAGACTAAGAGTGAAAACTAAGAACAAGAACGAGATTGATCTTTAACTATTGTAGCATCAAAGACTATGAAATGAATGTATGCATTTCATAGACTTTGTTGGTAATGCTGAGGATAACTGAGAATAAGAATAAGCAAGTTTAGTTCCCTCAAAGAGAGCATCTACATACATACATACTTAAAATGCGAGAATGCATGATGAGCAGCTCACATAATAGAGTAATCAAAGGGGCCGACATGGATTGAGCAAGCGAGCGAACGAGCCCAATTGCATTTCATCCAGAGTGGGTGATTTATTTAGTTGTTGCATCTAAAGCTTAAAGCTTTTAAGGAACGAATAACGAACCAACCTGAGCAAAATCTATTTGTACTCTTTGTTCATTACGTTAACAACGTTGTATTACGTCGTCGTTGCCGTTAATGATCTAAAGCCAATGATTTTGCTATTAATAAACCTGACATAATTTACACAATTTTGTCATATGATAGATTTTTTGCAAATTATATAAAGCAAATTCTTAAATATAATAAACACATGTTTGTGTATGAGTAGGTGTTTGGGCGTAGGTGTTTCCACAGATATCCAATATTTTGGCCATAAAATTCTCAAATGCTTTGACACTGATGGTAATGATGAGAAAGAATAAAACTTGAGTGAAAAGCATAACAGGGAGATTAAAAGATTTCTAATAATTTGTATGACAAATTTATTTGAAACTCAACAACGTTGTGCAAATGAATGAAAACAAATAATGATTTGATTGAAAGCAAATCAAAAACAAAAAATTGTGTAAAAACAACAACAAAAATCAGTTTCGACTTCTCTGTATATTAGACGCCCCCTGAAAAACAAAACCAAAAATAAAACAAAACAACCCAATGACCTTTCATACACACATGCGCACACACACAAAATAAATATTCCAATATTGCTTGATTTGGCTCGAAAGTCTGGGATGATTGTGTAGCCAGTCACCTTGGTAAATGATCTTAAATATGTATACCATACTGCTAAAACAAAGGGAGCCAAGATCAATAGAAGTCTCGTGGAAGGCATTAAAGGGCAAAGGATCACTACCATGTGGTTTTCCAATCCTTAATTCCGGTGATTCTTGAATTTAACCAACATAAACTAGTCTTGCTTAGCTTAGGATCACTATAATTCAAGTTTGCCTAAGGCCTCCACACATACTTGGTAGTTGAAGAGTAAAAAAGTCAATCATCTCTACAAAATCATACAATAGTTGAGTTGTGAGCAAAGACTATGAAATGCATAGACTTGAAAATGTTGTTCGATCTGAAATAACTCCCAAACTCAAGGTTTCATTCAAAATCTGAAGGTTCCAACTACAATTTTGTGGGATTTTGTTGTTGGAAACCGTTTAAACTTTTTGACTCAAGATTCCAAAATTGAAAAATGAGAACGCAAAGATTCGTGAGCCAGTTTAATCCAGTCTATGCACTTCATAGTTTTTGGTTCAAGTACTTTTTTCCCCTTTTGGGTGTATGTGTGAGGAAATGAAGATGCAGGCAGCAGACTACAAGTAGGTGGGCAAAGGGAATGTGATGTGAAAGGGGGAGCATCAAGCAAAATCAGCAAAGCTTATTTCTGCTTATGGCAAACAACGTAAAAAAAACTATAAAAGCAGAAAAAATATATGAATATAAAAATAAATTAAAATACAAATTTCAAGGTTAAGCGAAATTGGAGAAAAGCAAATCTTGATTCTTTTATGGCGCGCACATGAGATTTTCTTATTGGATTCGGTTGTTCGGTTGGTTGGTCGTTCAAATACTTGACAACTAATAGAAGAACATGTAAATATATATGTACTATGTGCATAAATAGTGGCAGACAAAAGAGTTTACAAATATGTAACTGAATAAAACCAAAAAGAAAGGTATCTTCGACTATGCTGAAGAAGAAATACTCTATGCAGCCCCTAGAAAATGTTTTTTGTATGGGCTCTACATATACGATCCAGTTATTCTAGGATCTTGTAATTTACATGGTTGATGAATATGAATCAGAAACTTATTGTGTGCAAATTACAAGATGATAGCATAAAAAACAAAAAAAGTTTTTCTAATAAGAGCAAGAATTTCAGTAGGTTGTTTATATGGGAGATACGCCCTTAGTGGTCTTATTCGGCTGATTTCGACAAATGTTTTGCTTCGTGCAATATTTCAGCTCTGAGGAACTAGTTTGCATATATACAGACAGACGGACATAGCTAGACCAATTCGTCTTGTCGCACTGATCAAGAATATATATACTTTATGGGGTCTACGATGTTTCCTTCTTTGCATAACAAACATCATGACAAACTTATACGTGAAAAGTATAATTAATGGAATAGCCTTACTTCATACCAGTCGCCCGATTACGACCCAAACTAAGCCTAAGTTATGGGCTGTGGTTAATGATCATACGAATGCGGTGCAATTAGTCTTGATTCTAATGGGGCACTGCACACTGATGTAACAAATTTATTTTTTATAGATATACAAATACCAAATATTATACATTCATCAGATCTGAAAGGGATGGATTATTAGATTCATTAACTCGAACAGAGTTAGTTATCTGGGGAGTAGTAGGTGGCTTCATAGTGGACCTCATAGAGCTGAGCTAAATGAACTGCCCTGGAAAGTCGCAAATGCAAAATTTGATATCAATTGTAAACATACTCTTTAAATTTGTTCATACTTTTAAGATAACTTTACTCTCTCTCCTATCTATAATCCCAAATCCAATTCATTATTCATCCATTCAGAGAAATAAAATCACTAGCTTTCATTTATTTCATTTTAATTCAAGTCCTTATCTCAATTTCTTTATGAGTTTAAGTTTTTTAAGGGGGTTTGTGATATACACATGAAAATTGCATTTACATACATACATACCTATATACCCTGCAGTATGCTTGTTGGCAATAGTCACCGTTTCAATAGTAACTTACTAGTTCCTTTTCTTATTACCTTGTGGTTAGTAAATTCACTGGTGAAAAGTAATGCAGAGGCGAGCCATGAACACTGGTCAACTGTAATGTAGGCGGTGGCAACAATTGGTGACTTACAAGTGACCGGAAAGACAGTCGGTGTCAATTGACCCCTTCAAATGACATCGCCATGTTAAATTCACCAGTTGAATACATGTAAAAGAGAGAAATGGAGCTAGTGCTGGTTCCAAAGGAACTAGCCACGAACCAATTTTAGACTGCAGGGTATGTATTTAGATATGTTATAGACCTTATAACAAAGTTGGTGTAGACTCGTATATGGATACATATGTATTATTTATTTTGATTGACAGTATACTATACATTATTGAATGCAGTCAATTTCAATTGAGTAAATTTTAATAAGTATGATGATGATAAGCGTAGGTGCGATTTTGGGAGGGATGTTTCTTTGTTAATGCGGATCATATTACATACATTGAATGAGTATGTAAACAATTTCCATACCCTTCATGGTGATGTTGTAAGTGAAACGCGTGCCAATTAGCATTTTAATTTGCTTCATTTTAATTGATTCATTGATTGATTGAATTATTACAAAATTAATTAATATTGTTAAGTAAGAATGCAACAGGAATGTGTTAATTGTGTTTTGTTATTGTTATTGCAATTATGGTTGTTACAATTTTCAATTATCATTTACTATTCAAACTATTGTATATATTCAAATTAAATGTTCAATATATGTACATAAATGCATTCTTAAATTAACGAGTAAATTAAGTAAATTAAGATTGATTCTTATTGTCTTATTTATGTATATTTAAGCACCGAACGAGCGCGACTTCTTTTTCTCGTCTTCGTCATTCTGATTTCATCAGTTTCTTAGTTTTCAAATCTCAGGAAAAGACAATTTTCACAATTTAATTGAATTTCCTGTTGTCTTCTGTTAAAACTCACTCAACTGAACTGTTAGTTAAATATTTAAATAAATCTTTCATAATAGTACATCAACAGCCGGAACAACAACAACAGAGAATTGAACAGAAAGTACAGTAAATTTATACATCAACATAATCATCATCATCAAAGGGCTAACAACAAGTACTCGTACTATGCAGCAATGCAACACTTAAGTGTGCACACATTGAGACATCACATCCGTCCGTCCGTCCGTCCGTCCAACACTCGGTCACGTCACGTCAGTCACTTTATGAATTTGAAGTGTTACTAACCACCGCAGCTGCTGATGATGAGCGACCACCGACCAAAATCTAATATTTAATGTAATACTGGAATGCAAAAAAAAAAAAAAAAAACTATAAACACCACTAAACTAACTGTTGCTGTTGCCCCATAATCAACTGTCCATCCCTC
Organism: Amiota albilabris; assembly: GCA_037040105.1. Lineage (NCBI taxonomy): Eukaryota > Metazoa > Arthropoda > Insecta > Diptera > Drosophilidae > Amiota > Amiota albilabris. The sequence continues at coordinate 8,440 of JBANCV010000268.1, forward strand.
CATTCGGCTGTCCGTTCATTGGTTTGACTCTTTAGATAAATTCTCATTTAATCATCAAAAGCATCAGTATCAACATTGGTTGTTGACTGACTGTCACTCATCTCAGTTAAGCAGGCAGTTAGCATCAATTGAGGGCCTATGTGTATTAACATCTTAAGAAAATGAAATATCAAAATAGCCACTGACTTATGGGAATGTAATCATTAAAATCCCTTTCCCAAAAACACTTAGATTAACAATTAACTTTTAACGAAATAAATTGCTAAGAGGCATACCATACATACACGGTATGTTACTTAAATAACTGAAATTTAAATTTAAAACATATATCACATGAGGGAAATGTGCATTTTTCTTCTTTCGATCGCAGCTTGATAAAAAAATGCATTGACTTTTCTGAACATTTTTGTATAACTTTGTCAGTTGACGATGAATCAGCTTGAACTTAGCTGCGATCGAAAGAAAAAAAACAACTAATAAATGGCACTATGTGTTATATGATTTAAATTTAAAGTTCGGTTATTGAAGGAACATACCGTGTATTAGTTAAATTTGCAAGGTATGCAATATTTATTGTTACTCACACTTCATGGATTGCCATCTTGCTGTGGTTAGGGAGCTCAGACAGGTTAAGAATCTTAATATTGAGTATATCCCATCTGAAGATACGGTCTCCTATATTGGTAAAGTCGAAAGCGAATACTGTAGCTAAAATCAGTCCAAATCAGGCATCATAATGGGTCATAAAACCTGTCTATTCTACCATATTCTTAAAAATTCTATCCTTGAAAGAAGAGGTAAAAATGAACTTTAGAATATACTCGTAAATACAAAAGGAACCTGATTCATTGATTAGATTGAGGGATTGATTGATCGAGAGATGGTTTGAACTTTGATTACCATAGATGTTAATGCACACTTTGAAAAACTATTATTACATATCTATATTTGTCTTCCTTTCTATTGTTATATCATGATAAATATTTGTTTTGGCGGAAAGCGTAAAAATTTTAGATTTCACAAATGAGTGAGAAAAAAAAATTACCGCAATTGCTATATAGGTATACTTATACATATGTTATGTTATATATAAGAATGGTGCGTATAACCCTCACACTAATGTCATGAGATGCGATGATATGCCATGAGATGTGATGGTATAACTTACTTAACTAACAGTACAATACAATAAACCGTTTCTAATACATATATACTATTTATTTCGAACATTCTTGTGTCTTCAAACCCCCTTCTTTTATCATCAGCATCATCAGCATCATCAATATGATTATATTGTATTGTACTTATATACAATATCAATTTTAAAGAGTTTTTCTATTGAAGTTGAAAACTAAACGAAAGTAAAGTAAACAAAAAACATTCATATTAACAAATAAATAAACAAACAAATAAAATGAAATGAAAGATTTTGCCAGTTCGATTGTCATCAGTTGATATTGTTTATTCATATGATGAAATTGTCACCGGTCGATTGTCGAGGAGAAGACAAGAATGGCAATCTGCATCGGATCAGATCAGATCAGATCAGATCAGAGCAATCAGCATCTGCTCCCCACTACAAGTGATAGCTCTTTATTCAATCAATTTATCCCTGAATCAATCGATCAATCAATTAATCAGACAATCATCATACATACATACATACTCATACTACATACTAATAGACATATAAATATGACCTCCAAATCAAATCAAAACGAATCGAATTAATAAGTATGTGTAGAATGCACATTATCACGCCATCTCAAAGTGTGTGTGTGTGTGTGTGTGTGTATCAACATAAAAATTTCTATTGTAAAATTATCTACACAAAACTCAATCAATAAAATATCAAAAATATATACACATACATACATACATATTTAATATATTGAAATGTACAAAAAATTGGAGTAATAATCACCAGTGCATGTCCAAAATTTAATATACATGTACATATGTATATGTAAGGTACTCATGAATAAAATTTCTTTTTTTTTGTTTAAAGATTCTTTCTTCTTTGTCATCAAAAATAAATAAAAACAATGAAATGAAAACGTACAAACAGACATGGAAAATGTACATAGTACATATGTATGTATACAAGTATATAGTGTTTGTATGTGAACAAACGATTATGAGAAATCGCTGATAATGTTTTATTTTTTATAATATATTATTACATATATAAAACATAAGCGTAGAAAAAGGAGAAAGAAAAATTCAAAGGCTCAAAATGTGTCCATAAAAATATCAAATAAAAATAGTTGTGTATACAAGATAAATTCAAACAGAGAAAAAGAAAGACTCCAGTCCCACGGCCGTAAACCCATTGTAAAAACAAAAAAATTATTGGATCTATTAAGGTTTTTCAACACTCAGGATCATTTGTTTGTTTATACTAGATTACTTTAAATTAGGGAAATGACAGGATCTATTCTTCTCGTCACTGCGGCCTCGAGATTTTGGTATTGAATACCTAGATATCGAAGTCTAGTTCAAATTAAGCCCTAACAGTGAGTTTAATTTTTGTGGAACTCCAAGGCAGCCCACAGATTGTTTCTGGTTCAATGAGCACGAGTTCATCTGCCTCTTCGCTCAGCTATCCAGGTAAGATTAAAATAATGGTTTACCCCTAGTCTCTTTGGTAATATTAAGCAACCGCACACATGATTTGATTTTATCTCGAAGACGAACTGAACTGAGTTCTCTTCAAATCCATCCGTATGCCACACACATATGAGTCGCAAATGGACTTTGGTTTTAGCTCTTCCCAGCTTGCAAAATCCGGAAATGTAATTATAAAATTTTCTTAGAAATTAGATATTATCGGACAGAGGTCACTTAGGATAAAGTTGGTTTTGCCCAGATTGAGGGATTGTAGGTACCCTACCGAATCTCTTTCGTTATCTAGAATGAGCTTTGTAACAAATATCATTGCTTTCTTCTTTATAAATAAATGGATTAGCGGTAGGTATAGTTGCATCTCTAGGGCAGCTGTTGGAGCTCCTGTTACATATACACAAGTTTACATATATTAGTAATACTAATTTAGTTTGTACATATGGAGTGGATTGTTATTAGTCGTATGTAAAAGGAGATTGCTTTTAAAACAAAACATAATGCTAGAGACTAGTTGAAGACCAATAACCGTATTACTCTCTTCAAGAAGGAGGAGACAATAGTGACTGGTCTGATCGATCTCCTCCCAAACGTTGGGAAAGTAGAAAATGATATTATTTGGGTTATGTTATGATTTCTTCACATGAGTCATCAGTTTATTCATATCATTAACAATATCAAGTCATTGAAATACTCGAAGACTTGTATTTGTATGAGGGTGGTGTACCTATTATTTTGAACATATTAGTATTAATAATTACTACTTACTAATACACACACCAATGAGATAAATTTAAGTAAATAAACTGATAAGATAAACCTCCAACAAAAAGCGTAAAAATTTACTAAACGAAAAGAACACAAACACACGCAATATACTCGTACCAATCAATACATAGATACATACATTCGTATACACATGTATGTCATTATGTAAACAAACACCTTCTGCTGATGATGCTTTGTCATAAAGCTTCACTGTACTATTGCCAACCAAGTGAAATCTTATCAGTTGGAACTTAGCTCGCGATAAAAACGGCAGCGATCGATCGAGCTTCGCTTACAAGTCTTACGAACGACTTTTTTTTTTTATAAGTAAATTTCAACTCAAAAAATAAGTATCTATGACAAACAATTGCAACTGAACAATTAAACAACATTTCGATTCATTCTGGTATCTTTTAATAGAAATAGAAATTAACTCAACAAAACGCAACACAGATCAATAGAGAGACAGTACGAAGGAAGGGGCGAAGAGCCATTCGACATTTATAAACATTATGAATAATATGAGAAATCTCAAGGACCCCACAAAACCAACCACGACGAGTACAATGTTCAAATGGCCTTCATTGCACAATAATAATGGCAATAACATTAAACCTATAGCAATGTTACTATTTTTAACACTTCTAACTACGCTATGCACAGCTGAACGTAGTAGTTGGTCAGGATTGGGGTCAGCTGGACTCGGAATAGCAACAATTCAAAATGTAAGCTGCATAGCGCATGAAGTAAAATTTACATGTGATTGTCACAATCAACCTCAGGTGAGTTTTGGATGATGGGATGACTAAACAAATACAGCAACCCACCCAATTCAATCAAAGTTGAATGTATGTAACTCTCAACTCTTATAGCCAATGGTACTACCGCCATTGTATGGTGAAGTCTATGAGGTGGAAGTTCGTAATTGCAGAGCACTGACCGTGGAGGCAAATGCTCTGACCGAAACTAGTAATTTACAGCGTATCAAATTCTCAAAGGTCGATAAATTAATACTGAAGACCTATGCTTTGGCTATACAACGTCATGCAAGTAAAACGTCACTTATTGTGACCTTCGATGAGGTCAGTAATATACCATAACCATAACCGTAACCAGAATATTATATCTCATCAATATCATCATATATTGTAGGTCAATTTTGAATTGATAGATTCGCATGCCATTAATGGCAATATTGGTGAGATTTCATTTATTGGTGGCAAAATAGATGTGATTCAACCATTTGGGTTTACAACCATTAATGATCATGCCACATTGCTGCGAATGGATGGGGTACATGTACGACGCATAGAACAACAGGTAAGTCAAGTAGCTATGCCTGCTATTTCAACTAGCATACATATTTCGTACATACGAAATCCCGGCAATTTCACTGATTCACCCGCGCATTTATTCACTTTATAGCTTTGCTTGTTGTTTAGAACTTTTGGTTCAAACTGCTTCAAAGAAGTTGGAGACCTGGAAGGCAAAGACGCCAAGTTTCCTATGTGGTTTCTTAAATGTTAAGGTTGAATATCCAGGGAATTACAATGGACTAAGTGAGCTGGTCTTGTGGCCATAGATCCCCGGTTATGTCAGTTCAGTATCAGTATACAGTACAACACAAAATATTGTATATTCATCATCCTAAATGTCCGCCCCTAATAAATCAATTGATGATGTTTTGAGGGGGACATAACTCCTATATAAATTTAGTATTTTAACAACCAATATCTAACCCATTATTCGAGAATATTCAAAAACATATTTGTTATAGTGTACATAATACGAATACGCTGCCAAAAATTCAGCATCTCAGGTCCAGGAATCGTTAATTACAAAGATTAGAACGAATACAAATATCGACAGATTATATAGATGACTAATGAATCAAACTTTACTTCTAGGCCTTTAAGAAATTCGTTGTCGAACAAATGGATATACAAAATTGTTACTTTGAGAGTAATATACCCTCACGTTCCTTCTATGAACTAGAAGTGCTCAGTGAACTCATCATAAGAAACAATCGCTTCAAGGAAGCACATTCACGAGCATTTAACTTCAAGTGTAAGTAATATTTCGTACATACACATATAATATAATGAATTATAATCCATTTGTTTCAATTTTAGTGATCTCTAAACTCAGCATTGCTGGCAATACATTTCAAGGTGTTGATGGGGAATGGTTTGATGCCCATATCCGTGATAGCATTATCATTCGTGAGAATAATTTTGGTTTTGCAAGTGAAATTGCCTTCCGTGCTATCCAACTGCATCGAGACTATCAGCTAAGTGAACGCATGGAGTTACGGTTTATCAATAACACCATTCAATCGGCGCGGATTGAGCCACAAGCATTGGAATTTAATGGTGGCTTCACTTTGAGTCTAAAACAATTGAATTACGATAATACATGGCCATGCCAGGCACTGGACATGTCACAAACGCCAGCCATACCCAAGCCAGTTTTCTTTCGTACGCATAGCGATAATATATATTTTCGGAGAGCGGTCACTGACGATGCCAAATCCAATGGTAATGGCAATAACCAAAGTTATGTAGTCTTAAGCAAAATAATTGAATGGGATTGCCAAAGGCACTCGTATGTGGCATACATTCTTGTTGGAAGCATAGTTTTCGTAATGCTACTCTTACTTGGTCTACTATTGATTTGGTGTCACATTGCAAGGAAACGGAAGCGTCGTAAAATGGATGTTGTCCAACCAGAGCCACGTACATACAAAGAAACCCAAATAATTTACCAAATTGAGAATGCTGGCCTACTCAAGACTGATCTTTAAACAATAGATTTGTACAATAGATAACAAATTATTGTATAAATACACGATAGATAATATGATATATTGTAATTTTGTAGAAGTGACGACGATGACGAATCGAGCTGAAAGATGCTATAAAAGAAAACAATACCTGGCTGAGCCAAACTAAGTAAACACTCAAAAGATATGCGCCATAAATACCTTTTGAATTACCAAAACTCTTAGATTTTTATGTATGTTATATTACTGTATATATTATTATTTTTTTTTTTTTAATTATTCTTAAATTGTAAATAAGAGGAGATAAAATAAAGAAGAAGAAAAACTTACCCGATGGGTAAATGAGATTCAAGCGCTTGGTGCACTGTCAATGTGGGTTCAGATAAAGCAAAACCTTTTGAGAGCAAGGCATGATGTGCATTGATAGTATCCTCGATGCCGGTCATATCGTCAATGTCTTTATCATCTGAGGAAGTACAAGACAAGAAAAAAGATTTCATACTGTTTATTAGACATTCTGATTCCGCTTTCTGAGTGTATAAAATATCCTAGACAAAGTAATTTACTTTAATAAACACATCAAATGCAAATTGCTAAAACTAATAGAGCCTTGCACGCCTACAAAAAAAGCGATTTTCTTCAAGTATCGTCACAACTAACCTAAAAGTTATAATGTATCAAATACTTGTCAGACCGATATTGTCTTATGGCTGCTCAATTTGGTTCAAAGGATAAGAAAACTTGAATGTAGGATTCTAAGAGTTTGCAGTTCCTTATATAGACGGAGGAAAAGCGTCTTTACGAAAAGCAAAAAAAAACAAAAAGAAGGGTATCTTCGACTATGCCGAAAATGTAATACTCTTCACGGATCACCTAGAACTTTTTTTTGGATTGGAACTATGCAATCCAGTAAATTCAATTGAAATTTACATAGTTAATGAATAAAAATTAGAAACTTATGTGTGCAAATTTCAAGGTGATAGCATAAAACACCAAAAAGTTTTTCTAATAAGAACATCCCCTGCTATTTGTCCGATTCGTCTGATTCCGACAATGTGCTGCGTATGGTTAAAAGAAAGCTTTGTGCAAAATTTCAGCTCTCTAGCTCAAAAACTGTTGGACTGGTTTGCATACATACAGACAGACGCACAGAAAGGCAGACAGACATGGCTAGATCAACTCGTCTGGAAGCCTTCTTCTGTTCATTTCAAACTTCATGACAAACTTATAATACTTAATATTCACTACGTGAAGAGTATAATTATACGCGTCAGCCGATGTTGTAAAAATTGATGTATTTATGATAAATCTCATCAGGAAACATATCTATCGTTGCCTTCAATAGCTTGATTAGACTTCTATATGTTACTATGAAAACAACTCATACGTTAAAAAAGCACGAATTATTTTTCAATCTATATAAAAATGGTTACATTCAAAGCAATGACTATCTTCCTATATTATAAAACATATATAGAAAAGCTAACACAAAAAATGTGGTTGAAAAAGTTTTATTCACCTGTATCTCCAAATTTAATAGTTGGATCTCAAAAAAAGACATAAACGAATCAATGTATTAATAATACAGCTAAAAAAAAATTTGGTGGTTTTTGTTCCAGCCGCTATATAACTTCCTACCAATTGCCTTTATCATACCCTTGATTCCTTAAAGCATTGTTTTTCTATTGATTTTTCATTGCAGCGCCAACTTTATGTTCATATAAAAACATCAAATTTATTTTTACATCTTCTAAAAAGGAATTAGCAGTTAAGACATATATTTAAAAAATCTTGAGAGGTCGCCTTCAGTTAGTGTACATAGTTAAAAAATTTTATTACTTTTACTTATTTTAGTATATATGTAAGTTTGAACTGAACTTACCTGGCAAATTGAGATCTTTTTTCATTAAATTAGCGCTACACATTCCGCCCAAATAGGCAAGTTCCTGTTCCAGACGTATAAGACATGAATTTGATGCATTCAGCTGAAATATGAATCATTATGGTCAATAAATTTTGAAAATCAACTATTATTTTTTAAACACCAAAATATAATACTTACTGCCGTTGGATTATCGTATCCCACAACAAGACACTTAAACCCAAAACGATTATTATGTGGATCCTGTGCATACAATGATGAAGTTTCAAGTGAGAACTCCACACAATTTCCAGGCAGTATAAGCACATTCTGCATCCAATTTGATGATCTGCAATATACAATTTTATTCTTGTTGTGTTATGTTATCCTATCTACATATAACTGATGAGCACTCACGTATTAAACTTCTTCACAACAATCCATTCACGATCGTAGTCCTCAAAACCTCCTTCCTCCTGCAAATTGTTCTTGTTGCAACTATTTATGGTTATTTGGACATTTCGACAAGTTGCTATACCAGAACCACCTACTCGACGTGTATTTGTCGTATTATTGTCAAGCATATCATAATAGTCATCATTCATCTGGCATGGCTCCACGATAGTTGGACGTGTTGGTATTGACAACAGCAGATAATCCTCCATTTGAGCCGTACCACACTGAGCATCGAATTCAATAGTTAGCCATTGAACACACGGGGGAAACTCAACGCGATAACAATTAATGGAGGCACTACGATATGGATGCTCGCTCTCCACGATACAATAATGATTACTGGTTGTGCAAAGATCAGCGATTGAGGACTGTTGCTGTTGGCTATCAGCTTTGCGTTGAAAAAAATCCAGTGCTAATTGTCGCACACCACCTTGTCCAACACCTGAGTCACCAGCGATCACATCTTGATCTTTAGTTATATAAAGTTGATTGAGCGCTGCTATATGAGGCAATATCTCCTTGATAAGACTAAGTATTTGTACTGAACTCTACAGAAAGTTACGAAAAGTCATGATTAATGAAGTATAAAGAATAATGATTGTTCCATTTTATTCATGCTTACCTTTGGGTCACTGCATGCCAGATTTGATATATGCGCATAGGCTAAGGGCAGCAATGTATGAAACATGTTTGATGATGCCAAGTTGAAGATTTCTAATATTTGTACAAGGGTATGTTGCCCCTTGGGTTGCGCTTCTTCTGAATCAGTCAGTACAGATTGTTGTTGTTGCTGTTGTTGCTGGTGATGATGATGGTGGTGATGGTGCTGTTGTTGCTGCTGCTGTTGCGTTTGAACAAAATCCTCAGTGACATCATCCTCCACACGTTCATTACCATTCAATTTTGTAATTGCTATTTGCCCATTGCGGAAATTCAAATCATGCACCGCTGGAGTCTCCTCGATACCGATCTCAGTCGCACCGATTTCAATTTCCATTTCAAATGGATTTGTTGAACGCTTGTCGAACTTTAACGTTTCGATAATACCCTTCGAGAAGGACTCAATGCGTTTGGTGATGTCACGCGCCGTCGATATATTGGGATCAACAGGGAGAACAGATGTTCGAGAGTTGTTTGCCCAATTGATGTCCATATGCTCCTCAATAGGTGTTATATTATGTTCTGAATCAATTGTTTGCGTATGATTTGATGAGTTGTCGGAAGGCGAAGATGATGCGGCAAGAGCATTTCGTGCCAATATCAAAAGTTCGGTGCATTTCTTCGTTATGTCGAAGGCTATCTGAAGTGCAGTATCACGTGCAGATACTTCCACTGACGATAAAGCACCACTAATGCCTCCATAGCCAATACCACCATTAATACCAGAACAAGTTGGACCACCGGAGCCATCACTGCCACCGTCACCACTCAAATCGTTCTTTATGGGTGAACTATAATATAAAATGCAGGGTATCTGGCCTCGCTGAGGAGTAGTTCCATTGAAACTTAAGTCACATGAGTAGAAATGAAATGTTACACCGCAAGGCCCTCGTATGGTGGGTATACCTGCATCACCAGAACATGTCCGTGCACCTTGGGAACATAAACGCAAAGCGTAACGTGCATTCTCCTTGATGTGTACGGGATGTTCGAATTTAATCTCAGTTATATCGTTGTGTACAACGTCCTGATCATAAGAGCCCGAAATTGATTCCAAAGTCTCCCATTTGTGTTGCGGCTGTAAGTCTCCGGTATTATCATAAAGCAATTCCAATTGATAGTCATAACTGCCCGAACCAGAGTATATCATGGCGCCAGCAATAGCAATGCCTGGACGATCGACAGAGAAAGCAATGGCATCTGGTCCAAAGTTACCTGTATTCCAGGTGCGACTTAGATCACAACGAGCAAAACGCGAACCCGTTGAATGTAGTGTACGCGGCGGTAGAAACATTTTGTCATATTCCCCCAACGAAGTTTGATAAACAATTTCCGCCAGCACCCGTGCCAGTAGATGACAGCAATTATCAATTAGCCCCTGATTAAAGTCTTTACTCCCATACGAGTTCATTGAGTTAAAGCTCACTGTACGATTGTAAATATTTTCAATTTTAGATCGAATCGGGTCCGCTACGATTTTAAGCACCCGCACAAGCACATCCTTGAATGTCCACGAATAGCCTAAAAAGTCGCTTTTCTCCTGCTGTGTGCGATATATCATTTGCTCTACCAATATTGGATACTGGTGTGCCTCAGTCGAGGACAGCATTGGTAATCCAGAATTATCACTTGGACTGATTATCGATTGGCGTTCATTGCCAGCACTCAATAGAGAAAATGTCGAACGCAACTTTACCGAAGGTGAACATAAGCCAGCAAGTATGGCACTTAAGAGTCGTGAGTGTAGAACGCCTTTATCCATTTGCGAGAGGAGATCGCACAAGCAATTCCATTTAAGCGATGAAGTTGGATAGAAGGCATCAAAGCAAGCAACGAAGCTTAGATGGCATTCATCAAGTATTTCCAAAACCATAGCGTGACCTTAGATCAGAACCATGACAGAGAACAAAAGAGTGATTTCATAATATTTTAATAACCAATTTCATTTTAACTCACCCTCATTCGTACAAATATCCTTAAAGATGTCATCACAAAAGATACTAATCAATAACGCACGAACATTGCCTATGCACTCTGCCAATTGTATATTCTCCATGTTTGGTTTGCGTGCAACTGGTGTTCCGCAACTAGTTGACGCAGTTGCAGCTACAGCATTTCCAGCATCACCAAAATATTTGCCAACGCTATTAGAGACAACTGATTTCGAGTTTTTATCTAAAAGAAACGAAACAATAAGAAATTATTATATCTGGGTTATATGATCGATATATCGCGGTTGATCTTAGCTTACCCTTACCGCCAACATCATGTGATCCATTTTTGCTTGATGATGAGGATGATGCTCCCACTGCTATTCCAGCGGCTGATGATTTAGACTGCGTCGGTAACTTTGAAAGAGCTGCAACAATATGGGATGCTGCCGCTGAGTTACTGCCTGCTAAAGCAGCACGTTGCGGGTAAATCTCATTGGTGTACTTCCGCAATAAACGCAGACAAGATTTGTTGACATAAATTAAGTACTCAAGGGATTGCTTGACTTGTAAATGACGTGTCTTATCACGTTGTTCGCGCAAATTTGTCTTGAATGCCTCCCAGGACCAACTAAGTAAGACGACAAGACTTTCAAAACACTCCTTTGTAACGCTATTAGCAAATGCTTTCGATATTCTTTGAACGGGATCGGCATCAATTGGAGCGGACGGTTGTTTCGATTCTTGCGATACCAAACGATATAGTACGGCTGGAATCTGACCAGAGTTTACATCGGTGCCATTGTTAGCCTTTTTCGATGATTTGAATGTAAAAACGACTTGATCCTCTGTTGTCACCGACGCTTGACCACATGAACCACAATCGGATGAAGGTCCCGAGACACGAGCCCATACCAAAAACCAACGACCGGCGATGGCATTCACTGGTTTCGGCAACAATATATGATGTTTACTACGAGCAGCGCACTCGAATGGTACTTCCTTCGTCTCGCTTATCAATATGCCATCCTTTTCATAGCCACCACCATCCGCACCCAAATCATATAGCCGTATTTTACAAGTGTATTCGCCACGTCCACCAAAAATGCCAAAGCCCACAATCATGATATCCGTATCGGCTGAGAAACGTACTGCTTCCACACTATGGCCAGAGTAGCCCCAGCCTCCACCGAAGTTATCAAAGCGATTTACCACTTGATATTCATTATTTTGTGCTTCAATATTTTGGGACTGTTGCTTTGGTAAGACTTCTTCAAAGCATCCGGGTCTGGAACAAAGGAAGAGAATGTTTAGAATCCATTTGATTTAGGAATATTTGACTCACATATTATCCTGGGCGGCTGTTAGTATATCCAGACAGGCGAGAAGATTTAACGAAGCCTGTGAACGTGATATGCGAGCATTACTCCTGTTTGGAAGCGAAAGCTCAGGTGACAGCAGCGCGCGATAATTTGAAGAATCCTATAAAATATTAGGCAAGCATAAATCACCATTTGCGGACATCTTAAAAAGATATACTAAGTATGTACTTACTATGCCGTATTCACTAATTTCGCTGTTTAAAACATTATGACAACGTAGTTTCTTAGCTGCTCCATCAAAGACCCAGAGCACCTTATAGAAAGGATCAAGTGCAAAGGCAATTTGTGGTTGTGCATTCTCCAGTGAAACAGCAGAGCTGCTGCCACTTGCTGCAGTCGCAGTTTGTTCGGCGTTTCGACGTTGTCGTCGCCTCAGTGGTGGTGGAAATGGTGGCTGCTGATCAGCTAATCCATGTTCCACCTCAAATATCTGATTACGTGCCTCATGCATGCTGCGTGACATTTGCTCATTTATTGGACCAGCGCTCCCTGCAGCTGCCACAGCGGATGGTGGCACTGCTGTCATGCTTGGACCTTCTGCTACTGGTGTTACATCAATGTTCTGGTTGATTTCTGGTACCACATTGGCTTTATTATTTTGTATAAAATGTACAAAATTTATTTGATTCCGGTAGTGAGCTGTACAACTGCCATCACGTCGATTGATCGAGAGTGTGTGAAATGACAATGGTATTGTTGGTATCAACACTGCAAATTTAAATGAGTATTGAGAGTGGAACTCCTCAACCAATAATATATGTAACATACACTATATACTTACATATAGTTTTTTTATTAGCCACAACATGCATCTTAGGCAACATTTGTGCCGTAATAAGGGATTCATCGATTTTGATAAATGTTTGATCACCACTGGCTCCGATCCATGTAACTTTTTTACCGTAACTTGGTCCCAGGCCACTGAAGGGTTTCAAGGAATTCAAAAAAAAAATTAACAAGAAATCGTTTTTGTTTGTCTCTAGAGTTAACTTACAACACGGCACCGGGTGTGCAATTCCAAAGGAACTTTTGTCGTTGGGAAAGCTGATTACCCGCAGCGATAGATTCCTTGGAGTCGCAAGGCATTCCAGGGGATTCAACTGTTACTTTCGATAAAGATGACTTATTCTCATCATCGCCGCCGGCGGCAGGCACTTTGTAATTTAATTCGTTGGGTAAACGTCCCAGCTGACCTTTCTGGTAGTTTCCAAATGTATAAACCATGCCCTTATGCGTCATAAGCACCGTGTGGTTACTGCCTGCAGCAACTTGACTTATGGCACCTAGTACATGAACTTTCACTGGACCATTAACTGGCTGAAGATCGCCAGTACCCAATTGACCATATTGATTACTGCCAAAGGTAAAGACTTCACCAGCCAAAGTCAACACTACTGTGTGATGTAAGCCACAGGACACCTGCACAACAGGTGATGATGTAGATGGCAAACTTAGCAGAAGTGGCCCAAGTGGTGCTACTCGTGGTGGATCTTTATCAAAATCTATATTTGTATTAGTGTCCTCAATGGGCTTCTTTTCTCGACGTCTCATTATAAGGGTCTTTGAGCGTGGTCGATGCAATTCGCTTTGCAATTGTTTGGAATCTTTAGTATCTACAAATGTTACCAAATTACTATATTAGTTTTGTATTCCGGCTTCCGGAATTCAACTTACCATTTTCAGTTTCCTGCACGCATATACAAGCAGAGCACAATCCACATTTCGCACAACCAGCATCACCATGACCACATGGGCAAATGCTGCCAGCCACCCTTTCTTCTATGGGCACATTCAGCGCAGAAACGCACGACACATTGTAGCCAGTACACTCACGGCAAACCACACAAACTCGACACTGACCCTGCACCAAATTGTGATCATCATAGTCACATAATGTAGAAAAGTCAAATTTAATGCGTTTGCTTCTATCACAAATGTCACTTGCTCCACTGACACTGCCACAACTGCTGCCACTGCCACTTGCCAAGCCAGACACCCCGCTTGTTCCTGGTCCTGGTGACGAAAATGATGACCCAGATTCTTTGGACATCGACGTCATTGTGGTCATTATACCCGTCTTATTAAAAACTCGCCCACACTGACCCTTGTTGTTTAGACCAAAGGTAAAAAGTTGACCCTTTGCATTCAGTGCCACACAATGGGCTTTGCCTAAAGCAACTTTGGTTATATGTTGGTCAATAAAATCGCTTACAAAACCCATTGAGTCACAGTGTGCTGTGTCCTTGCCAAACATAATTAATTTCCCAGTTTTTGTGACAAAGGCAGATGTGCCATTATTACACGCCGCTTGCACAATAACATGTCCATCGATCTTTGACATCTTCTTAGGCTTTACAGCTTTTGGCGACCGACGATTTTTCGATGTGTCGCCATCTTCGCCACGGCGCGAAGTGCCTGTGAAATAGACAGTACCATCGTCATTTACCAATAGAGCATGGACGCCATCGTGACCAACAGTAATATGGGTAATATTCGCTGACTTTGAGATAATCAACTCGGTCAACTTCATTGTTGGCGTTCGACCTATAGACTTAAGACCCAATGATCCTGATTTTCCGTAATAGTAAACTTTCCCATTCGAGCCACGCACTAAACCGAATTCTTTGCCACAGGCAACTGCCTGCACATCCAAATCTCCGCTTAATTTTGGCTCAAAATTGTTGTATGAAGATTGTATCTTTTGAATTTGGTTCTGATTAAGTACTTCATCTTCAAAGGCTGCATAGCCAAGTGTACGAAACTTTTTGCGTGCCAGCTGAAGTGGCAACTCAAATGGTGGTGGCTCATTGCTAGAATTGTGTCCCATATGCATCTTCTTTACAACAAGGGTGTCCTTAAATTAAAGAATAATAACTATGAGAATGCAACCAAGAATGTGTAGATTGTAGATTGTTGACTTACATCGCGATTAGTGCAGATCGCATTCAATGATTCATCATCTGTAAAGAGCACATAGTTGAAGCCCTCACGTATTGGCAACATATTTACAGGATTCATGCTCTTTATGATCAGTGTCTCCGTGTTTACTATCTGCAAGTGATCAGCATTTCGCTTTGTGTTACGACGAAAAAATAGTTGACCATTGCTAAAACCAAGCCAACCATTACGTTCCTTAGTGAAATCATCGTTCTGGATATATATATGACCCTTATAGGTTCCACCAAAGCCAGTACCGATCTTAAAAAGGGCACCGCCATGCAACAGATAAATGAATGTGCCATCACAACTCATGGCAGGTTGCATCAGTACTGTACTAATTGAATTCGATGGTAATTTTAATGAGATCTAGAATGAATCAGAATCGAATACATATAGGCATTATGTATATAGACAAACAACTTGATATATAGGAGTATGAGTATGAGTAACGTTTACCTCTTCCAAGAGTGAATTTAATGGCACTCCATGTGAATGAAAATCTGGACGTGATGGTTTATTTAGTACCACACTTATTACCGTCTGCTGCAGAGCGGCTAACACTGCCGGAAGTTGGATGATTTGTGTGGACAGTTGTCTTGGTGACATAAGCATGGCCGCAATTGCTTTCAGCATCTTTCCTGTATGTCCGCGTGCTATGCAGAGTCCGATAAGGGCACCACAAGCTGTTGCCGACCAATTCGCTTCGTTGCCAGCATTGGTCAACATTGGTGGTTGTGGCATGGTGGCCAAATCGAGTAACAAATCATATAATGGGTTGATAAGATCGTCTGGTTCGAATTTAAATGACTCGGGCTGTTGCCCCTGAATGACATCGAGTAGTGCTTTGAGCGCCTTTGTACATAGAACTGGTTGCATATGACGTGCATCAGCAATTAATTCAAATAAACTACGTAAGCCGGCGCCCACAATTAGTGGGACTGTAGGTAAAAATGGCTCACGCTCAGAACCATCATCTGAATCACTATCAGCGTCACTATTTGCCGAATCGTTACGCAAGCGCTTCTCCAAATGCAGTCCTCCTCCACCAGCTCCGCCACCACCAACTCCCCCTCCAGGTCCAGCGATTGCTAACACTGAATGACATGAACAATCAATTAAATTACTGACCATGCATGTGCTGGCACAAATCAGACAACATGAAGAGCTGCTGTTGCTCCATTTTTTTACTGCTGAAGCAGCAAAAGCCCCACCTTCGTGGAAGAGGGCAAAACGTGTCTCGGCCTCCAATACCGTTGCACGTATTGCTGAGAAAACTGCAAATTTTGATGCATTTGGCTCCAGTTCTATGTGAGATACAGGAAATGCTGGGAATAAGAACAACTGGTCCTTTATTATAGGTGGATCTAGTGGATTGACAATACCACCAGGATTGCCTGCTCCTTCCAGGACGGCAGCTGCAGCTGCTATTGCAGCTGATTTTTTATCTTTGTTTTTACGTTTCACTATCGATTTTCGATCGTTTTGTAATTTCCTGAAAATTACCAAAGAAAAAAACCAATAAATTACTTATATATCAATAGTAAATATCAATAAATGGATTTTAATCAATCAGAAAAAAAAACAACAACAGTACTGGAAATTAATGCAGGTCAGCATCGTTAGCTAGTTAGTTAGCGAGTGTGAGAGAGAGAGATAGCTAAGTTTTACTGTAATACATTGCATTTTTGGCCTTGAGCGGCTTTTACTCTTTTCCTTTTCATCCTGATTCTCATATTTTTGCATAGCACTGTCGCTCGCTGTACAGTGACAATAAGAACAACAGCAACAGCAGCAGCAACAACAACAACAACAACAACAAAAGAACAAAACAAGAAATGAAGAGAGAGGAAATCAGCTGCTTAGCGCTCTCATTTCGCATCAGCTGTTCGTTGATATCTGACTTTCAACCCCGAAACCGTTAAGGGTTGAAAGTGTCACCAAGAAAATCGATTTTTCAACCCCAAAACAAACCGCTTTCAGACTTTCTTTCCACTTTCCACCCATATCCATAGACCATATTCTTATATGAACAAAATAAAAAAATTAAGAAATTACCTTCTTGTTGATAATTCGTAGAAATGATCGCCATATTTCATGGGATTTAAAAGTCCAACCATAGCTTTTATATGTTGATTTTACTAACTTAACTTAAATTGCAAGCCGCCCAAATCGATTTTTACGAAAACGGCGGCCAATCTTCAAACACTGTCTGCACCGACAGACAGACTCAATACAATTCGACACACTCCAGACCTCTGAGTTTTTGTTTTATTGCACAAAAATTTCAATTTCAAATTCAAATCTTAACCAATTTATTCACTTAATTATTTATAACACTATTTATACAGAGCCATCACTCGCCATACTACTACGTGGATTTTATATTGTAAATTTAAATGTAAGCAGAAGTGACATTTTCTCCGAGAAATTTTGCTAAATTTACGTTCGTTTCGTTTCTTTTGATTATCAATAGGCAAGGAATTCGGCGATTTGATTCGATTCGATTCTATTATATCAACCGACCAAACCGACAAATCGACCACTCTTGGTCAGGACGTGCGGGGATACTGACTAACCAGTGTTGCAAAATTCCGTACAAATGAGACATACTATCAACAGATGGAGTGTTGAAAAGCGCCACCACTATATCTATTTATGCATGCATCTTGCATCACTTAACAACATCTGACATCTGACAGACAGTCGCGACGAACGAACTCCACCACGGATATTATTTACGTAATTTTTGTACTAATAAAATAAACAAACTTAATAAATTCTTAACGTATACTTTCTTTTTCCAGTCGTAGATAAGCGACATGGGCAACGGATTCACACATTATATGAAGCCGGATGTATTTCCGGGTCCAGATGTAGTTCCATCATTTGATCCCAATTTGGGTTTCTCGAAGCGTAAGGAACGCGTTATGATCGCTACCAAGGAGGAAATGGAATCAGCCAAACTTGATCTGAAAGATCGCGATTACTGTGCCCATAAACTGTTGAAGTATACTTCCTGCCGCGCAGACACCTTCCCCTTTGTATACAAGTGCCACCATGAGAAGCACGATTATTTGACGTGCGAATATGAAGACTATGTGCTTCGCATGAAGGAATTCGAACGTGAGCGTCGATTGCTGGAACGCGAGAAACGTCTTGCGCGCAAAGCGGCCTAGACAAATTGTTTAACAACCAAGTTCAAGAGGGCAGGTGTGCGTGTGTGTGCAGTGCACTTGTAGAAAGTAATATAAGAACAGAAGAACATCGGATTAGATCGCACCATATTCAACAACAATATCATCAAAAGTGACTGCGATCGATCAATCTTATTTGCAGCAATTTAGAGTCTTTATTCTCACAAGATTGATAATACCAACCAGACACGACCATTAACCACAAATCAGATTCACCGGCAACCAGCTGCAAAGTGTCTACATTATAGTCTTATAAAACACAAAGCAAATTGGGGAAATAAAAATATGCTGCTAGTTAATTTACAATTGACCCTGTGAATCTTTGTTTTTTTTTTTTTTTTTTTTTGTTGTGTATTCACTGAACCAAAAGCGAAATGAAGCATAAAACTATTGCCTCATATGATAGGAATAAATAGTCTTTTTTTTTTTTATTAACATATAAGGATAAATTTCGTTAATTTAATTAAGGATTTAAGTTGATTGAGATGGATAAACTAATCAGGCATACAACACGAGTATAATAGTGGCCACCAACTGATGCTACTAGTAATACTAGCGGAGGTTTACAAAGTTTAACACTAATATGGCAAGATGAAGGATTACTACAATATCCTCATTTTCTTTTATAACAATAAAGAGAGAAATTTGAGTGTTTGATAAACAATTTGTCTTATAGTATATAACTAATAATATAAGATATTTTGTTAAATGCGAGCAATTTACTGAGATTTCGGCAATGAACAACATCAATTAATGTATTACTTCATCGTAATCCTCATCTTCATAATTTTTTCAATTCTTTGGTTAAAAATATTTTTGTTGGTTTGACAATTTTGTGATGATGTTGGTCATCATCAAAGGCCTATTTTACTCCAAAAGTTTCGCATTCGACCATTCGTCTCAAAGATACTACGAACCATAAAGACCTGTAACAAGCCAACAGCCACCATGGCAAACATCTGCAGCAACGACCATGTGTTCACTTTGGCATAGTTGCTCTCAGCCAGATTCCGATCGCGCGCTTCGAAAGAACGTAACATGTCCTGAAGTTGACGTGCTTTTGTTAGCTGCATGCGTATACGTCCCACAAAGTCCATAATATCCTGTACCTTCATATCGTAGTACTCATTCGGTGTCAGACCCTCGAGTATGTCCTTCCATTGTTTATCAGCGCTCAATTGATCTCCAGGACGCTCGATAATTAGCTCAAAAAATACAGTTTTCTGATTGAACATGCTGAACTTATTGTCGAAGCAGAAGCGATAATCGCCCTCCGTTGTGACATCATGCCGATGTAGATTCTCTGGCTTTTTATAGTCTGTCACAATAACCAAACCAATTGGATCAAGCATTGAAAAACTAATATCGAGATCACCGTGACCGCCATCAATAACTTGATATTCTATGTCTATCGTTTCGCCTTCCTTAACGTTGTGATAATAGCACTCCATTTTGCCGGCTTCAATGTACACAGTCATTTCCTTCTCGTAGCCACAGAGGACACAGGAGTACAAAGTAATAAAGCTAAGCAACTTAAGTAAACGCTGCGCAAGTAAAAGAAAAAAAAAACCCATAAGCACAAACATTAATTCAATTGAATGATTTGTTTCTCCATTTCTTACCATTTTTAAAGGCTACAAAAAATATATATATGTATATGCTTCTATTTTAATTTTAATGTTAATGCAAAAAACAAGCGGTTGGCTGCTGGTACAGCTGAGAGCTTAATGATATTATCGATAAATATAAAATTTTCTAAACTATCGATAACTAAATCTAGGCAATAGTCGATAAATTGAGTTTTCCTATTCTATAAATCTTTAAATATGTGTATGTGAACGGTTAGTGCTCTTAGTATAGATATAGTACTTGTATTAAATTTTTTTAATAATTAGTATTTTAATACTTTAATGTAATTTCGATAACTCAAATATCGAAACAGCTGAGCTGCAATTATCTTGACTAGTGCAGACAATAATTGTTTACAGAAACTTTCCAACACGGATTCGTTTTGTACCTAAGGCGGCTTAGAGTTAAGAGTTCTTCTAACTTGTTGAAATCAATTAATACAAAATCATACTAATACGACACGGTGAAGCTTACAGTTGGAGAAAAAAGAATCGGAATAGATTAGTGAAAAAAGAAAACCATCGAAACCACCGATAGAGCGATACGCCGCATCAGCTTAAACGTGGCATCCAACACGCACTCAATACTCAACAGCTGTGGTAGTGGTAGCCTACAGCAGCAACAACGATACCGAACAAAATCAAGGTCAGCAGCGTGTATCTGACGCCAAGCTACCAAAAGTTAATTTATGGCTAAACGTTTTATCTTGACATGGCTCGTGGTGGCCGCTACACTGCCTTCACTCTGCCTGGGTTTGCTCGATGGCCTTTATTGTGGCAAAGAGAACTGTTACGATGTGCTTGGCGTAACACGAGAATCGTCGAAGTCAGAGATTGGCAAAGCTTATCGTTTGCTGGCTCGGAAATATCATCCAGATCTTCATCGCGGGGACGAAGCTAAAGCAGAAGCGGAAATCCAATTCAAAATTGTAGCAACAGCTTATGAAATACTACGTGATGAGGAATCTCGTAACGATTATGACTATATGCTGGATAATCCAGATGCTTACTATGCACATTACTATCGTTACTATAGGCGACGTGTGGCGCCCAAAGTGGATGTACGCATTGTTATAGTCGTCACACTGACTATAATCTCTGTGATACAATACTATTCCGGTTGGCAGCGGTACGACTCGGCAATAAAGTATTTTGCGACAGTACCCAAATATCGCAACCGAGCCTTAGACATAGCCAAGGATGAGATTCATGAGAAAGTACATACTCGCAAAGGCAAGAATAAACTGTCAAAAAGTGACCAAAGAGAGGAAACCGAACGCATCATACGTAAAGTCATCGAAGAGAATATGGATGTGAAAGGAGGCTATGCAAAACCAACAGTCTGGGATGTACTATGGGTACAATTGCTTATTTGTCCATATACAATATTGCGTTTCATTGTGTTCCATGCCCAATGGATTTGGCGCTTCACGATACTGAAGCAACCGTACGGACGTGAGGAAAAACTTTATGTTATTAGACGCAATATGAAAATGGGGGAACATCAGTTCAATTCACTGGAAGATAATCAAATTGAGCAGTACTTAAAACTTGAGTTGTGGCAAAAGGAGAATTTTGTCGCTTGGAAAGTGGAGCAAGAAGAGGAAATGAAAAAGAAGCTTGCGGAAAATCCGCGTTACAAATCCTATCGTCGTTACATGAAAAATCATGGGCCTGGACGTCTAACCTTCGAAGATTAAAACAATGCAATGCAAGTCAATACATGCTTCTGAATTTTAAATTAATGCTTTTGATGCTGATGACCATGGGGAATTAACAATAACAACAACAACAATCAAGTTTTATTGATTCTGAAAATGTTAAGTCAAGTCAATTGTGGGAATCGTAAAAGAATGGGATGCTTGCGAGTCTACTTAGTAAAGATGATCTATTTATTATTATTATTTTTTTTTTAAATAAATACACCAAACAATGGAAAAGAATAAAAAAAGTTAACAATTTAAAGGCAAAGGCACGCTAAATTTATTTAATATCATCATTACTACTTCTACTAATAAAGATAAGTTAGATAAGGTTAAGCGAAAGTTTGCAAGATGTTAAACAATTCTTATCGAAGCATTGACCTCTAGTCTCTCAAAAGAAGAAAACCGGTTAAAGATTACATTAGAAGGTGCCAGTTAAACTGTTCAATTGATGGATGGTAGTTAGTTACAGTCACTAGCCACGTGTAAAATGAATACGAGTCATCATCTATTTCTTATTTACGCAATCTTGCATACGTTGCTTTGTTACTGCTTTTTGAAGATATGTTTTTAGAACGGCATATGTTATGCTATGTTATACCTTCCGTACTCAGCTCATTTTTGGATGAGTGTCAAATATTTTTTGGTCAATATTTAAACAGCTGAGCTGCTCCTCTTGTTATATTTGTTTTTTTTTTTTTTTAAGTTAAATTTTAGGTCATCACTATTTTTTATACTCCTACAACTCATATTGTGTATCAAAGCGATCTTAATGAATAGTGATAGTGTCATAATCATGTTAAGCAATGATCTTAGTCAACCAGTGAAGTCTAACTCGGGGTAATTAAATTATTGCAGAAATTCTAACTTAAGATATTGAGTTTATATAGTAATAAGTAGTGACATATGTACATATGCCTTCAGATCTCAACTTAACATTTAGCAAATTTCCATTAATATCATAGAATTAATTAAAAATAAATTATTTTTTGAGACCTTTATTTCTTCCTTTCCATCAGCATATAGCATATATGGTAGAGAATAAAGAACAAAAAAGCAAGAGAATATTGTTTTCAATAGTATTTGGTTGAATAAAAAATTAATATCTTTTGATTCTGTATGTAGATTTCGATAAAAGAAACGTTAAATGTTACTCATAATAAAGCTTTTTATCCTTCAGTAATTTAATTTTGAATCCAATGAGTGGCTTTTACGTGATGCGCCTACAAACAATTTCAAAGTCTATTATTTTATTATATGTATGTATACATAATATTATTTGTGTATTTATTGTATATATTTTGGGCAACATACATATATTTGCCTTTTTTTCTTAACTTAAACAATATACATATGTATGTATATATTTATAGTCTATTATATAAATTATATAACATTTATCTTTATGGAGTCTAGAAAAATGAATAATATTCATTTGAATCAAATATCCATAAAAACTTCATTTTGTAACAATTTAAAAGGTAAAAACAAATTACAAAAAAAAAAGATTATATACTCTTCACATAAAATACCCTACGCATTCTCGGTCGGTTAAATTTATAAATGCAATCGACTTCATAGTATAATAAATTACATATTAATTTTGAAAGTATACGATTTAATTTAATTAAAGCATGTGATGAAGAACATCGAGATATTAATGTTTGGTTTATTATTTGATTGCTTTCTTCTCAGGTTCCCATTTATAGTTTGGTTTCGTTTATACATACACAATGTATGTATATATATGCTGGACATTATCTAGTAAAATTGTGTCGGAGTACATAAAATTGTATAACTAAATTTAATTTAAAATCGAGTTGCAATTTTACAAGGTACACTAAGTATACTATACTCGTAGACTAGGTAACCGTTTGTTGGTCTACTGGGTTTTTGGATCTACTCAGTATTATATGCTTCTGGGAATTCTGTATTTATTATAAGCGGGTACACTCCTGATCCCGATGCGCCCTCGTCACTTTCATTACTACCATCGCCAGCATGTGCCAAGCAATCATCATCTAAACTGTCGCTTATGAATTCACTCTCAACAATGCACTCTTCCAGCACTTTATTATCTTCGAAGACACTTCTCATGTCATCTCCTCCATCACCATCTTCCATTGCACTTGCGTGCAAATTATCCTTATTAACATCATTCAGCTCAGTCAATCCATCACTAATAATATCATCAATATTGTCATCAATATTATGATGACCGTGTTGTATTTTTGCTCGGTTATTGTGTAACTTTGCCTTGCATTTGTATTTCTCATGCGCTTGCAGGTATACTTTTTTGGTAAAACCAATTCCACAAGTTGGACATGGATATTTCTTCTGTCCAGTGTGTATGCGTCTGTGTTCTGTGAGTACGTGGGCATAGGCAAATCCCTTACAGCAAACCTCGCACACATATGGCCGCTCGCCGGTATGGATACGCTCATGTTTTTTACTTGAGCCAAAATCGGAGAATCGACGAGTACAAAATTGACAGCCATATGGCTTTTGGCCAGTATGGACGCGCATATGGCGACGAAGCTCTACATTGGATACAAACGCCTTGTCACAGACTTCGCATGGAAAGGGCCTTTCATTGCTATGACGTCGCATGTGGGCCTTGAGGGCATGCTGGTATTTATATGTGTTGCCACAGAGATCACAAATTTTCGCGTTTGCATTGGTACACGATTTGGCCAATTCCATGTTACGTTTTGATGGTGATAATTCTATGTCTTTATCATCATTCGTCGCTTTAAGATGTGATGATGGTGAATTTTTGTTTTTTTCATTTTCATCTGGTTTCTTATTTTGTTTTTGTCGTTTTGCTTCCCGTTGCTGGACTGACTGAACTGGTTGTACTGACTGGAACGTTTCTGAAGTTTTTGACCACGTCGTAATATCATTTATGATGTTTGTAGTTTTATTTGTACACAGTTTATGAGTTTTGCCTTGCTCTGCTTGGCTACCATCATCTAATGATTTCAACTCAGTCGTCAAGACTGTTTCGTGATTCATTGGTGGCGTTGGGGGAGCGTTCTCAATTTGCAACATATTGTCCTCAGCACCTTCAGCCACAGAGACGGCGACAGATAGATATTCTTTTTCATCTCTTGATGGCGACATTGGTATGGACAATGTACCTTCATTGGTATCATCAAAATATTCTGCTTCATAAACATATTCGATGTGTTGGGTTGCAGCACTATCCGCACCTATATCATCAATTGACATAAATTCATTTGCAGTCGATATATTACCAAAATCAAGGATATCGCCGCTTAGACTAAGCGGATGCGAATTCATGTTAGATTCCTCATCGTTCAATTTTGCTGTTGTAGACATTGCTAGAGGTACATTTTCTTGGTCGATTGATGGTTCTCCTTTTTCTAACTCCTTCGTTGGATTTGTTAGAATTCTTGGTGCTGTCAAACTATGAGGTATCGAGTTTACACATTTCACTTTAATGCCTGGTGGCAATTTAAGTTTGTGCTCATCCAGAGTCAATTTTACCATCTGCTCTGCCTCCAACTCTGACTTAAGCATCGATTGAAATATTTTATTTGCTGCTTCGCACTTTTTACGAAAGCGCCAAGTTGTGCCAAGTTCTCGCAAGCAGATCATGCAGATCTTATTTGGTACCTTTTGGAGCAGATTCTCTGGCAACTTTATATTGGAGCTGCATACTATTTTCTCATATATTCGCATATCTGGAGTCTCTGGATCATTATTGAATATTGAATTGAACTTGTCCCTAGTGCATAAACACACTAAACAAACAATTTCAAAATCCAATAGAGTCTCGTCCATAGCAGGAGCCCGCTCGCTGCGCTCTTTAAATGATTAAACACAATGGTATAATATATTATTTTAATTATAAAATTAAAGTTTTTTGTTTTTATTACCTACACAAGACGAAAACGAAAATTGATTCAGCTAGGGAATTGAAGAATTAAATTATTAAATTCTGCACAGCAACTTATCCCAATAATGAGAATAAATGAACGAACGGAATAGAACGGAATGGAATGGATCAGTGTTGCCATTTTTTTTTTTTTTTTTAAGTAAAAAAAAAAAAGCTGAATTGGCGGGAAAAACTGACATTTTATCAAAAAATCTGAAAAAGACTGTTTTTTAAATTGAGTTATTTATTTGTTCTCCTTTAAATTAGGTCAATAATTTCATCGATTTCATCAAACTCATCATTGGAATTGTTGTATTTCTGTGGTAATGTATACTGATAACAGCATTGTTCATGCTGTTCAATCTGTATCTGCATTTTAAAGATATTACGATATTTATACTCTTCACGTAGTGAATAGTATTATACAATAAATTTGTCATTAAGTTTGTAATACAAAAAAGGATACATCGTAGACCATATAAAGTATGTATATTCTTGATCAGATCCGTCGGTCTGTATGAATGCAAACTAATCCCTCAGTTTTTGAGGTAGAGAGCTGAAATTTTGAATGAAGCTTTATTTTTACCACACGCAGCACATTTGTCGAAATCAGCCGAATCAGCCACTAGGTAGGGCACCTCCCATACAAACCCCATACTCAGATTCATGTGCTTATTAGAAAAACGTTTTTGTTTTGTGTGCTATCAAACTGCAATTTGGATACTATAAGTGATATAGGTCAAACTATATTCATCAACCATGTAAATTTCAAGATGCTAGGATTACTGGATCTTATAGGAACTGCATGAAGATTATTACATCTTCGGCATAGCCGAAGATACCCTTCTTTTTGGTTTTATTCATAATTTACTTTTATTGCCGGATGCTATAAATTAGTGGTGGGATAGCAAACGAATGGACAGACATGCTACTTAGGGGCATAATCAAAAGTGAGATTCAAAATAAATATTATAAATAAATACAACTTCTTGCAAAATATTAATATTCTTTATTTAAAAGTTAATTAATGTATCAAATATAATATCGTTTTCCGATAGATGGTTTGTAAATTAAGAAGAAATTTAAAAAAAAGCTCAAAATAAGCTTTCAGCTGTTTTCAATTTTATCCCGCTTAACAACTTTTAAAAAAAAAGCTAGGTCTAGCGGGAAAACAGCTGAAATGACAACACTGGAATGGATTGAAATGAAATGGTACAGAATGAAATGATTTTTGTTTGCGACAGTAAGCAACTCTATTGAAAATATGAGAAAAACAGCTGACTGAAGTCGAAGCTGATTGCGAGTCCGTTGGCGAGCAGTAATCATTTTCAATAAAACGAATTTTGAATTACAACAGAGCGGTCTGTTAGCTCGGATGTAGTTTCGTGATATTAAGAATAATTTAAGTTTAAATCAGCAAAAATCAGCTTACTTTGTGTCTGGAACTTTCTTAAAAAAAAAAAAAAATTATTTGAAGTTTTTGATTGTGACAAAAAAAAAAAAATAAAATTATTATTAAAACATTTAGTGAAACATTTAGTGAAGCAAATATTGAACTTTAAACAAAAAAAAACTCGAAAAATGGATAATCCAATGGAATATATATCTAAGCAAATTCTTTCGTACTTTACTCAAAATAATAATGACGGTGGAACCATCATGAAGATTCCCCCATATGGAGTAGAAGTGTTTAAATTCCATTGGGAGAAACTATCGCAAAATGGCGAAATAACTGTGATGTCGAATATAAAATACTGGATATACTTTTGTAAAAAATTCGATTTAGTATTGCGTGATGAAGGATGCAAGCTTTTGCAAAACGATGATATGAAGGCAATTAATGACGATGATGAGCTGGAAATCTTTATGAAAGCCGCTCGCAATTGGGGTTTCCCTCTCAGGTGCATTGAACCGCAACTAAATGGAAGGTATGCTTTGTATTTCCAGCGTGCTGTCATGAAGGAAAGGATCATTCGATTGGCTCTTTATGGTTCCGAGGAGAATTTGCCGTATGGCTTCTTGAAGAAGAACGGTCATAAGGTTTTACGCCTCAATTCATTGCAATTGGGCTCTGAAAATAGAGAAGAGTCTCTAGCCGATTTCCGTGCTAAAACTATGGCAGCCATTCTAAAGCGTGTCCTGATTCAGTCGTCTTGGAATATCCTTAATGACGATGATTTCAGTTTGGATAATGGTGATACTCATATTGAAAAGGAGATTAGTGATAAGGATAAAAAAGCTGTGATTATTCTAAACGTGCGCAGTTTTAATTTTAGAACAATAAGAAAGGAGGAAACCAAAGATGATGCCGTTCTCATTACTGTTGGTCCTGTTCTGGAGCCCAGAACCAAGAAGATCAGCACCATATCAGCTTCTGCCTATGAGGGAATACGTGCCAATGATATGCATCTCTTGGCATTGCATAAATATGGACTTCGTCCAGTGAAGAGTACGCGTCCTATGGACATAGTAAAGCGTTTGGGCGTAGCCGCCGTCATCGTCGATATGTTTGAAGTGCGCCAAAAGGGCGCAGTCGTCTTGATTCGCAATGGCGTAGGTTGTTCTAAAGGTTAGTCGCACATTTCGTACCCCTGGTAAAGTGATGGATCCTTATCTCCGTTTCTTTCTTTGTTTCAGGCGCTTCCTTTATACTCTACAATTCGTCTCGTTTGGAAACTTTGCTACGCTCCTTTGATGATCTGGTTGCAGCCAATAAAATGGCACCATTGCCCGACTATAATGAAATCGATATGAGTTTACTTAAGGAGGAGGATGAATGGAATTTAGTTTTTGGATTTTTGCTACGCTATCCAAATTTAATTGAATCATGCACCGAGCAAATCGCCCAAGGTGAATTTGGTATTCATTTGCTTGTTCGTTTCATAAACAACTTGGTTGCCACATTCAGTGGCTACTATCGTCGCTCGAGAATCCTTATTGTGAGTATAAATCACTATAAACTCTAAATAGCAACAATTCTATTTATGTTTTTTTACAGACTCGTGAAAATGTAATGGCCACAGTCCATGCTCGTATTTATCTCATCAAGGCTGTACGATATGTGCTCAACAATGCTCTCGCGTTGCTTGGGATTGAACCCATGCCAGTTATGTAGGATGCGGAGAGTGCATTTTATATGCTTCCATTTTAATCATTTTAATCGCCTCAACAACAGCTACTAAAGGGCATTCCATTATTTCATAGAGTATCAAAACGAAAACTGCATTACAAATTTTCGAATTTAAATTAAAAAATGTTTTTAAACATAAATAAAAGAATTTTTTTATATTTAAATTATTTATTTACAATTTTATTCATTTTTTTCTTCTTCTTCTTTTTGTAAAATAATATGATTTGGCATTTTGTATTGTTCCCTCTTTCTCGAGTGTGTTTTGTTTGCTCTGTCTCCTTCTCTCTTACGTTTAATGTGTGATTCACATCTTTTACATTGTGGGAATCACTGAAAAAAGCAAAAACCTTGCAAATTTCATTTAATTCTTGTCTGTGTGTAATACTTTTGGATTAAAGTAGTAGAATCTTCTTTATTGATTTGATAATCAAACATTATCTTTCTTGCTTTTGCCGATTAAAATCTGCAATAAAATTCAAATTATCGCGATTATAATAGAATAATTTCTCCATGAGCCGCGTGCTTCCCAGAGAATTTGCCTTGGTGCCAAGGCACATATTATACTGGGGCGCTTCCAAATTGGTGTCACAACTGATCTCATGATAGATGTGCACTAGCGTTGGATCCGGTGCCCGAAATATGCTCAAGCGACGCATTTGCTCGACTGCCTCATTGTAGCCCAATGAAGAATCAGCAGTGTTCACAAGTGGGCTACTTTGACGAGAACCCACCTTAACAATCTTTTCAAGAAATTTGACATCTTCCAGGCCCCAACCAGTGATGTCTTTATCAAAACCATTTATGTCCTCATCTAGTATATCTGATTTGTAGATGGCACAAATGCCAAATCCAAATTGCCGGAAATAGCCACTCTCATCATCGATGTCAACGGTCTCGGGCACCTCAGATGTTTCATCGCCATATGTCAATGGATCTCCTCGCCTCTTCGGATCATATTGACTGAACACAATAGGTAAATACACTTGACGACCACGCAACGTATTCATGCGAATGCGTTGCAATGATTCCAAATTAAAAACCATATCCACATCGATGAAAAGTATAATATCCTCATCACGAATATATGAAGAACGTGCTGCTGTATCCAACGCCACACCACGTGAGAAATCCTCATTGCGTTGTATATAATTAATCTGCTTATACACATTGCGTTGGCGCAGGTCATGCAATAGACGCATATGATCTACAATAGCGTCGTGATCTCCAAACATGACCACCAACAGATCACAATTCGTATCCTTATGAAGGGCGACACGTTCATAGATCTCCAAAAAGCGTTGAAATGTAGCCAAACGACCAGCAATCGGAAGCACAAAAACAATTTTCGCTATATTATTTTGAGGAGTCTTGCCTCCAGTCAAATAACTGGGTATGGTGAAATGATTGGATAGCTTCTCCATGCCATTTTTTATCAAGTTATGCAAAATGCCTGTGCCAAAGGAAAATATTAGATTAGATGTGATTCAATTCGATTTGACTTTATTAGATTGGAACATTTCAAAATTCTTGATCAACTAATGACCCAACTCACTTTGTTGAAGTGTTGAATTGTAAAAATCTTCGCCAAATTCCTTTACAAAGATGCCAGTGAAGGCACGTTGTACATACAAATGCCGACGCACTGGTACAGTCATCTTCTTGCCGCGATATTTCTTGTAGATTAAGAGCAAATCGAGTATCAAATCTTGACCATGCAAAGCATTTAAGCGCTGATAGCCATAGAGCAATTCACGGAACTCAATGACACGACCACGTTGCCTTGAATAGTTATTAATGTTCTCCATGACTTCGGTAATGACATCTTCGAGGCCCTCACGTATAGCTGAATCGATTTTCTGTTTTGGATTTCCATGGTCCACAGAATATAAACTGCGTGCAATGAAAGACCATTCCAATAGATCTGATGTAATATTTGGAACAAACTTATTCAACTCTGGACTGATGCCTATAAATTATAACAAAAGATCCATAGTGATATATAGTATTTTTTGATGTCAACATTCCGGTTCATTCAATATAAACATGGACATGAACATACTTACCCAGTATATTATGATCCTCAAAATGTCTATTGCCATTATTTTCAATTGGTAGACCAGGTGACACACCAGACACCATATATGTGCTGTCATCCGGCACATCTAAATATTGGGACATCCGCTTAATGTCACGATGCAAAAGTAATGACTCCTGACGCATTTCTTCGGCTTTAAGACCTTGTATATATGAGTGCAGGCGATACATTAATGGTCCCTGTTTTATTGGATGCAGAGAAATGGCATTGTGTATCTCTTTACGTTTTAACTTTCCCGTATAGGCGTGACGTCCACTGGAATTATGACGTAGAATATATTGCATCTGAAATTAGTGATGATAGTGAAAGATTTTAAAATTTCATTTAATTTTGTGATTTTTTAAATAAATACATATACACATAAATGTATATGTGTATGTATATGTATAGTCAATACCTCATAGTTCCAAGTGCAAGGTATGCCTGCAAACTTTTGTACACACCGTCCCACTTCAACATCCTCATGGGTGCTATACAGATTTTTAATGCATGTCGGTATATGAGGCGCCACACGCCTCAATGTTTCACTGCTGAGTATGACACCGGGTCCACCCATACAGAAATTCTCATCAAATTCCAGTGAAAGAAGACCAAATTCTTCGCTGTTCCCTTTGCCGGCTTGCCCAATAAACTGTGGCTTTGAACTATCAATGGAACGTAAGAATCTCTCCAATTTCGTGGGTTCAATATATACGTCATCATCTGCCCTTATGAACCATTCGAACTTATCTATAAAATGCTCATACATATAATAAAGCATCATAAACGATTTCTTTTGTGGTGGATAACGATCGTCGACATTCTTTAAGCCTACCACAGGCAAATCATCCGAATACGAACCCTCCGAACTAAAGAACGCTATGCGACCAGGCACCTCTTTGCCCCAAGTATCGTAAACGGCACGTGCCCGTACCTGTATGAAATTCTTGGCTGTCATCACACCAACAAAGACAAGATTATGTTGGGAATTTTGTATGGTGTCCTCATCGTTTAACCCGATAATTTCATTGGGTGTCTTGAGATTTATTGGCTTTAGGCTGCAACGTTTCACAATTTCCAATGCACGATAATTTTTCAGCACAGTTCCAATGCACAAACCGATGGCAATTCCAAAGCAAGCAAAGATTAGGGTCTTACGCTTTGTCATACTATGTTTCGATATCATCTTTTTGGAGTATATATCAATGGAACATGTGTGTACCTATGTTTATCTAAGTATTCTGGTGACTGGTTGGGTTAAATCAAATCAAATTGCATCTGAAAAAAAAAAAGAAAAAATGGCTGTTTATTAATTTTTATTATGATAACTAAGTAAAGTAACCCCATCACCATAACAATTTGGTGGTTTAATATTTTAAATTGATGGTGTGCGCTTAGCTCGTGTCGTTGCTTTTGTCGCTCTGCAAAAAGGGTGGATAATCTCTGATATTCTTGTTGGAGGCAAGAATCAATCAGTAGTAAAAGATCAGACTAATTCAATGATAGTATTGGAAGTGACAGAGGACGAAAACTTGACAAATATTGTTGTCCATCGCCTATTAAAATATGGAATTTACATGGATCCTCTGTCTACAATAAAATCCAAAGATATCCAAATTTTTACTGATTTACTATTGTATATAAATTGTGCATGTACTTTGTACTTGCGACTTTAAGATTCACACACAATCTACATACATATAATCGAACATCGAATATGTTTACATAAATTTTAATATAAACAATATTTTCTCCAGTCTTTGGTTATCTGCCTCTAGCTTCTTTTCTTCGTATTCATCGTTTTACTCAGTAGATTTAATTATAAGTAAACAATATTGTAATTTGAGTTAAGTGAGAAAATCTGTTTTTATTTTTACTATGAATTATATTTACTATGGTTATATTTTTTTACTCGGAATTGTATTGCAGATTGATTAAACAAGTCTGGTGTTTGCTGTATGCCGTTTAGTGATAGTCATATCATGCCACCTATACTTCAGGATTGGAATCGGAAATTGAAGATATTCACCTAGATTTAAATCAAGTGTTAGTGATTCAGTACATTCATAGGCAGCTTGGTCAAAGAAAACAGAGACCCGAACAAAAACCAAATCACTAACATCAAAACTATAGAGATCATAGCAAAAACTTCCTGGGAAAAGAAGAAGGAGACCACCTATATATATAAAGCAATTAGAGGCTACTGTTTTTAAATGAATAGGTCTGTCTGACAACAATCGCTCTCAGCAGTGTGATGGCTTACTGAATAATACTGTTCACCTTTTCAAATTGTCCACGTTAACCGACCCAACTAACTCACATTTAAGTAGGTACTTATGGTTACGACAACCGATCGAAGTAGATTCCTTTTAAGAGCTTTCTACTTAGGTTTACTTAATTCCATTTACACTCTCCGTTCCCCTTACCTTTTCCCATTCCATATTTATTGCATGCATACCTCTATTTGCAGCCCCCGTTCCGGTTGGTAGAAAAGCCAGAGTGCAATCAGGCTCGTTTACCTACTTCATGCACGCCAGTTCTTTGACCTCCGTTTCTAGTCCTGGAAAGATATCTTGTAAATGTCACACTTGCAGCAAATTTTTTCGGTTTAGAATTCCTTTCATAGGATTCAATAAGTTTAGCATTTTTTTATCTGGTAATCCGGAAATATCGATAAAGATATATTCATACATGAATTATATTTTTGTATAAATACATGTTACGAAGTTTTTGCCCTATTCGTATTCATATAATATATAATTCGCTTGATTATTTTAGTACATACTATTTATTCTCTTTGAAGTTCATTGATTGCGTCTCCTGTCCTCTCGTCTCCCTTATTTATGTTATTTACTACACGTGACGACAATTGATTATTTGTTTGTCTAGACCCACTAAGAGACTTTAACCCTATCTTTTTGTTTCTTATTGGTTTGCCTTGTGTGATTAAAGATTTAACGATTGGCAACCGAACCGTTTCTTTACATTTTGTTTTACTGATCTCCACACACATGCAACTCTGAGTTATGCAATTACTAATACTCTCAATTTCTCCACTTCCTCTACAACTGCCTTTCCTCAACTCAACTCAACTCTCCAACAAATTGTGGACAAATCTTTTGTTATTATAGTACGTAGGTATGTAGGTAGTATGTATAGAAAAAGTTCAAATGAAAATGTTCAGATGCAAATGAATCTCTCTATTTCATGAAGAGTTGAAGCTTTACCCACTCACCTAGCTCCCTCCCTCCCAACCACTTTTTTCGATTCACATCTATATTAAACGACTTATATGTACATACATATGTATATTAAAACTCACCTGCTTGCTTATAAATATGAAATGGTGATTGACATATGTATGCACTGAACTTTCTATATGATGATATTGATGTTGATTTGCTGCTTTTATTTATTTTTGTATACACATTTGTCAATTATTATTATTATCATTTATGCATTCATGAAAATTGAAATTTTATCTAAAAAACACAATGCACAATTGTCGATTGACGGATGACAGCAATGCTGATAATAATGGTAACCGGGTAGCAAGCAGTTTTATAAATAAATAAACAAACAATAATTCAAGCATATAAAAATATTGAATTGAATTTTGTTGGTTTGTTGATTTTGATTTGATTTGCAGAAGTAAGCAATTTTATTGGCAATGAATCCATGCATCATACTTCGTTGGTAATTTATAATTTATCACTTTCTGAAGCTAAAAACCAACAAATTTGCAGGACGCGTTGTAGAAAAAAAAAAAAAAAAAAAAAAAAAATGTGTAAAAGATTTCAGATTTCAGGCGGCAACAGCGACGGCGCCTACACCAACAAGTACCGACTGACTATCTGTTGCTTTGAAAGAATTATTGTAACTTAAAACCATCGACCGAACATATCAATCAACAAGTAGAATGAACACCAGCGCCATAACCATCATTTGTTTTGTTTGTTTTCTTATTTATTTTATCTATATTTTAGTTACTTACAACTTTGTTTTTTAGCAAAATATTCACATGCACATATATCCAAATCAAATAAGAATTAAGAACAAAAGACAACAAACAACAAAAACAAAGGGAAGAAAAAAATGTGAATGAATGAACAATAAAACAGATGAACGAACGAAACGCTGAATCGCTGAATCCCATCGGAGAACTAAACAGCATCGAGCAGCTGGTCGCGACACACACACACACACACACAAAGAGAGAACAGTCAAATGCCTATACACATATGACA
The DNA here is from genome assembly GCA_037040105.1 of Amiota albilabris. Taxonomy (NCBI): domain Eukaryota; kingdom Metazoa; phylum Arthropoda; class Insecta; order Diptera; family Drosophilidae; genus Amiota; species Amiota albilabris. The sequence continues at coordinate 43,719 of JBANCV010000268.1, forward strand.
TGCATACCTGATACCATTTCCATATGCACGCACTGGCTGCGTCAAATTGAGTTTACTCTCTCTCTCTTTCTTTCTATACACTTAGAATGTTCAACTTGCTCTCTTCCTCTCTCTTTTTTGTAATACATACCAAAGCAAAAACTATGAAAATAGTAGTAGAGTAAGCGATCAGCGCTATTTGTCAGCAATTCAGCTCAATAAAACGTTATGAGACTAGACAGTTGCTCATCAAATCACGCGTTTTTAATTTTCTTCATTGTTCAATGTTGGATGGTGAGTGATGGTGTCTTATGAAGTTTAAATATAAAATTACAAAATGGCAGACAAGGAATACGGTATTTGTCCATACAACAGTAAACACAAGATTTTACACTTTCGGATGCCTCGTCACATTGTGAAATGTGTAAAAAACTATAAGGGGCCACCGCTGCAAATTTGTTTATACGATGCATCGCACCGCGTACTACCAAGTGAAATGGAAGAGCACCTAAAAGAGTGTGAGGCTTTTCATTCTTTCAATCGAGGTGCCTCTTTGAAAAAGCCGAAATGACTATTTTAATCTTTTCATTAGCATTACCATCAGTATTAAGATAAATAATTCATATCCACTAAAACAAAAATGCAGCTTTATCTCGAAAAGACACCAAAACAATCGTTTTTATTTATTAAAAACTTACAGTTGCTTTATTTTAATGTAAATTTAAAAAATACATATCATAAAATACAATTGTCATTAAAGATTGAATAAAAAAAAAACTCACATTTTTTTTTTTTAACTCGACTTGTGCCGTCTATACATGTATGTTATTAGGAAAATACTCAACAGTTTCAGTCTCTGTCTCAGGATTCTACTCGAACTTGGCTTTAAACTTAACATGCTTCGGTTTTTGGACTGAAAACTTTGTTTAGCTAATTTGGGCGTTTGATTTTGATATTGTGCCACATTGCTCTGGTTTAACCCTTTCGCCCCTACTGGTACAATATGTCCCCAGCAAATCTTGTATCGTCATAACTTCTTTATTTCTTTATATATTTTCATATCTTATTATTTTTGGAATGGTGCAAAACATGGAGAAATTTTGTTGTATTCGACGTCGTGTAGGGTCTTCAATGGGCAAATGATCTTCAATATCAATAATACTTTATTTTTGCCACTTAGAATAAAAATAATTTTTTTTGATTATTTTTTTAGTTTAAAATTTATTTGTTAAGTGAACACACTGGAAATTTTTATTTAAAATGACTATAAAAAGTCCAGAAAGCATATTGCTTCCAAAGCATCCCCCAAGAATGTAGCAGACGGTCGCAAAAACAAGAAGGCAATTTGGCTAAAATGGAATAAATATCCAGAACGAGTGAAACAAATAAAAAAGATGTGGATAGCTATTTGGGATATCTCCTCTAAATTTTAAGCAGATATCCATATGTGTTATTTTCTGATGAGCCCCCACACCCAGAAACGGATAAATCGTTATCTGTTGTGTCAATATCAGGCTCGGACGGCTTTTATCTTGATCATTTTCTTGAAGAAGAAAAAGATATCAATTAACTTTGTCACAGTTTGCCATCATGGGTTACTATAACGAGTCGAAGGATTTTTTTTGCGGTACCCATTACTGGTTTGTGAATCAACAGCGGAATATCTTATTCATTAGTGCATCTCATCAAATATAGAGAAAGATCAATTTCTGATCGAAAGATTGGCTCATCAGGTGGTGTCCATGCAATGTATGCTGAAGTGGAGCTGCGGCTGAATTTTGAATCATATCAATTATTCGAGGAAGAATTTGCAGAAGTCAATCTACTACTACGAGTTCTATAGATACACAATAATCAAGTTTACATATGTTTTTCATATATGAGAATGAAACATACACTTTTATTCAAATTTCAGCTGAAAGCGCATGACCATTAAACAATTTCATTTGTACAACTACAAGTGCTGCCTAATGCATGTTTAGATTCTTTAGGTTACTGGCAGCACTTTTTAAACATGCAACCCTGATTTTTAATGAGAATAGGAAACATAATCGGTAAACATATTATTGTGAGATCTGAAGTCAGTGCGAACAGTCGTGTCGTGTTATTCGGAAATTACTCTATCTCGAGAATTATAAATTATCAAAAAGAAGGTAAGTTTGCAAATAATGAATATTTTTTAAGTAATTGGGCAAAAAAAAAAAATTAATTTCAAATAGACTAGACTATATATATAATTTCATATTTCTGTTTTTATGAGTGGTCAGAAGTATGAATTTGTGTGAGGTGGTTGGTGGTACTCCAATGAGACAGGCTGAGACTTCTTCGGCGGCGACTTTTTTTTTTTTTTTTTTTTTTAATGGTTTTCAAAATGGCGGCGTTCAAAGCAAAGTAGTGCAGACTCTTTCTTCTTTTTCTCTATTAGCTTTTTTTTTTTTTGTGATGAAATTAAATAATTTCTCAAATCTATCAAAATTTTATAAATCAAAGTGACAAAAAATCGTTATTAATTAATGAGGATTTCTTTGAACGAACTAAATTGTTTTTATCTTGTCGCTTTTTTTGTGTTCAAACAATTTGCGGTAAACAAATTTTTTTTTTTCTTGTAAATTTTATTCAGTGATTTTTTTTTCTTGTAAATTTTATTCAGTGATTTTTCTTGTAATTTTTTTTTCAATGTTTTTTCTTCTTTTTTTTTTCTTGTAAATTTTGTTCAATGATTTTTCTTCTTTTTTTTTTCATGTGAATTTTGTTCAATGATTTATTATCTTTGTTTTTTTTTCTTGTGTTTTTCTATTTGGATATACGTATAACATTGCGTGTGTTTAGATTCATCACACAAACATACACATATGCAGACATGTGGTGACCAATTATAAACCAGTGGCGGTGACGGCAAATGCATTTGGTATTTTTAGCGCGCCCACTCGCTTTCATTGTTAGTGTCTATGATTGTGCGCGCTTTTTTAAGTTGTCTCTCTTTCGCTCTATCTTTATGCATACCTTTTCCTTTGTCAGTTTATCTCATACCATTTTTTCGGTATTAAAAACTCTTCTCTATACTTGCATAGTTCACCATTCACCTCTTCATCATTTTCTACTCACCTTTTATCCTTACCGTAAGCTTGCTATTCATTTCCTTACTATTCACCTCTTTTTTTTTTTTTTTTTTTTTAATAAAAACTATTTACCTTCTCTCTCATCACATTGATTTTTGCGTCTTTATTTCTTCAATTGCATTCATTTGCAGTTTGTGGTACTGTACTTTGTGTAAAATTGTACCTCAAAGAAGAGACAGATTACGTCATGCGCTCTAGTGACGGCCAAAGCGCAGCAACTTCTATTCACCAAAATTGCGCTTATTTTCTATATCTTGTCATACTGATTTTATTTTTGAACGCAGCATTTAATTTCTAACAACGCAATTTCTTGTGTTCGATTGTCTTGTTATTTTTCTTGTTGCTTGCACACCTTTCTATTGTTCGCGCTCATCTCGTTTACACTTGGTGATAGTCTTGGTAGGTCTGTCTCTTTCTCTTTAGTAAGCAAACGTGCATGCGTGTGTGTGAGAGAGATTTTCGTTTCTCTAACTTTCTTGCCCTCGCAGTCATTTTACCCATTTCATAGCCTCTTTTTTTTTTTTTTTTTTTTCTTAAGATAACTGATTGCTTAAATGTTTTTCAAAAATTTTGTTTATTTTTCCCGCTAATACTTTTATGGCGTCGCTTGTATTTTCTTGTTTCCCTCGCTTTATTATCTGTGCTTCTCTTGTTGTTTTTCTTTTGTGACAAACGAATTGTGCGTGTATTGACAAACTACATAAGTATGTAAGTACTTACATACAGTAACGTGCAAAACTGAGCAAATGTAAAATGAGAGGAATTTGCTGCCATTCATGTTGTGCACCATGCCACAGTTCTTCCATGTTCTCAGCAGCCCTTTTATACTTTTCCAAGATTCAAAATCTTCAACAAATTAAATTGTATGCCAAAATTTGTCAGAATTTGTAATTATGTACAATTAAGGACCCTTCCCCTCTACTCTCGTTTAGTTCTTTATATATTTTGATGATTTAAAGTCTAGGAGTTTTGTTTATATATTTTCTTCTAAATTATTTTTTTTTGCAGCTAAACTCATTATCGTTTGAAGAAAAATGGCTCGTACCAAGCAGACCGCTCGTAAGTCAACTGGTGGAAAAGCTCCACGTAAACAGTTGGCCACTAAGGCCGCTCGTAAATCGGCACCATCTACCGGAGGTGTCAAGAAACCCCATCGTTATCGTCCCGGTACCGTTGCCTTGCGTGAGATCCGTCGATATCAGAAATCGACTGAATTGCTTATTCGCAAATTGCCATTCCAACGTCTAGTACGTGAAATTGCACAGGATTTTAAGACCGATTTGCGTTTCCAATCGGCTGCCATTGGTGCTTTGCAGGTAAGATAAGAAAAACCGAATCAAATGATTCTTAACTAACTTTCAATTTGGATGTTAATTGAATCATCCATTATAGGAAGCATCTGAGGCCTATTTGGTCGGCTTGTTTGAAGACACCAATTTGTGCGCCATCCACGCCAAGCGCGTCACCATTATGCCAAAGGATATCCAATTGGCTCGTCGTATTCGAGGAGAACGTGCTTAAGCAGTTTCCCTTCTTGTTATCATATATTTTTTTTAATTAATCAGCTCTACTAATATGTTTGACAAGATGGAGGAGGGGGGAAAGGAGAAAGAAGTATTTACTGTAACAACAACAACACCACGTGGGTGGTATACAATCGATTTTACATACAACAAAAAAAAATTAAACAACGATAACAATAACAATATTCAATACAATCAACATTAGCACATAGCAGCAGAAATAGAAGCATCACATCTGCATATAAAAGAAACAAGAAGAATGCTAGAATAGAAGAGGAAGATGTGGATGGATGCTTAAACTCGTAGAATTTTTAAAAATCCTTTCATCAGTTTTAAAAAGTAATGTGGAAATACTTCTTTTCCTAATTAACTTACCGTAATATATATTACTATATTATAAAAAAAATGCCGTTGACGGAGGAGACAAACTTAAAGAGGGGGGCGCGACACTTGTTTAATAGACAACACCAACAAGAAGAATCTATATAAAAGAAGTGACAACAATTATTGGTGTAGTAGAGTATTATTGGATCATTGAGAATCGCATCATCACAGGAATTGGAATATAAATAATGTGTATGGATAATTGGGTGAAGAGACTAATATCGTCCCTCCTCTATCCAACACAACCACACCACCACCACTACCATGATGATGATTTGTGTTCATTCCAATGATTTGATGTATTCTTGTCACTAGCATTTCGCGTTTATCATTTTCTTTTTTTCGACATTTAATTTTAATTAAGTTTTACCCAACAAAAAGAATACAATTTAGGATTTAGATTTTCTTCTTTGCTCTAAAAAAACTTACAAAAAAAAAAAAAAAATAAAATAAAAGAATATAAAATACAATATTACAAACTGAATAAAAATAATTGACTTAAAAAATCCAAATGATGGATATTATTTTCATTTGTTTTTAAATAATCATGATTGTGTTGATTTATGATAATGAAATTCATACAGAAAGAAAGAAAAAATTTGTAAACACACACACTCGATACTCGTCCTCTGACTCTTAGTAGATACTTGCATACATAAAGAAACAAACAAGTATTTTAGTATATGCAGATGTGTGTGTGTATAAATTTGAAACATAAAAAACTGCTATTTATGAATATGTACAAACAAACTAAAAAATGTAATGCCACCAACAAAAAACAAATTGCAATTAATTTATGTGTATTATTCCTAAGTCCTGTACAATTTAATGAAAAAATGGTATGAAAAACATCAAACTAAAAAGAAAAAGAAAAATCATCTCTGATCTGATGATGTAAGTGGCCAACAATTTGGATGATAACTTCATAAAAGAAAATGGCAGGAAAATTAGATCGAGAAGTAGGATGGATAGGAATAATATTCTTTGAAAGGTTTTATTTTAAATGTTTGAAATCATCTTTATAATCAGCTCTCATCACTTTTGGAACAAAAATTTCTCAAATGAGATGATAAAGTAGTATCTACTTACTTTATCACCAGAGAATTTTAATTGATTATCAAACGATTTGAATAAATCCATAAATTATTGTAGGATAATTTACATAAAAAAAAAAATGCATTCAATTTTAAGAGCCACAAATTTTAATACAAATAACAATCAACAACAACACACATACCAAGTATTTAATATTTAAAATTAAGAACACACAGCCAGCCACCAACAAAAAAAACATAATTCATGCATAAAAAACAAATTGCTATTATTATATGTTGTATTATTCCTAAATCCTGTACTATTTAAAGAAAAAATGGTATGAAGAACATCAAACAAACTAAAAAGAAAAAGAAAAAACATCTCTCATCTGATGAAGTAAGTGGCAACAATTTGGATGATAAACTTCATAAAAGAAAAAGGCAGGAAAATGAGATGAAGAAATAGGATTTATAGGAATAATATTCTTTGAAAGGTTTTATTTTGTATGTATGAAATCATCTTCATAATCAGCTCTCATCTCTTTTTGTAACAAAAACTTCTCAAATGAGATGATAAAGTAGTATCTACTTATTTTATCACCAGAGAATTTTAATTGATTATCAAACGATTTGAAGAAATCTATAAATTATAGTAGGATACATACATACAAAAAAAAAAAAATTTATTCAATTTTAAGAGCAACAAATTTTTATTCAAAAAACAATCAACCAACATACCAGGTTCTTTTTTTACACATCACGTATATTAATCTGTAATAATTAAAAACAATTTATAAGAAATAAAATTAAAAAAAAAAAAAAGGTTTTTCTTAGAGGAAACCAGAAAAAAAATGAAATCTTTTTCTTTCAAATATGTTGGATGGATGTGGGTTAGCGGGCAATAAAGATAGATTATTAACCAGGTAGACTGAACAACTTAATGAGAAAAGTGTGTTTTGATAACGTTGAATCTCGTTCCAGTTTTACTAAATCACAGGGTTTTTATTTGTGCTTTCCAACAAAAAATGCATCGAATTTTACTGTCTCAAGGACCAACAACACATAAATAAGAAAAATATTACATAAAAGACTAGCAGGCTAGACTGATGATGCTGCACAGTTTGTTCTCAGAAAAGGTTATTGAACGATTAACAACTCACCTATTGCCATTTCTACGTTCAACATAATAAATAATTTCCTCAATAAAGCAATGCCACCTGCTCCTATGCCAGAATTGTTTGAAAAAAATTATTAAAGAATATTTTGTTGCTGTTGAGGCGAAATCGATGGTTCAGCTTGTAGAAACAACACATACATATGAGCCGTTTACTTTGAAAGTGGATCTTGATCAGCGCGACAAGACAATATGTCCGTCCGTCTGTCTGTCTATATGTATCCAAACTAGTCGCAAAGTTCTCGAGTATGGGTATTTTCTACTATGTCGAAGATGTAATACTCTTCACGCATCCCCTAGAAAACGATTTTTTGTGTGGGAGCTAGCAATCCAGTAATCCTAGGATCGTGAAATTTACATGATAAAGATGAATTTGAATCAGAAACTTATTTTGTTCAAACTTCAAGGTGATAGCATAAAAAACAAAAAAGTTTTTCTTATAAGAACATGAATTTGAGTAGAGGGTTTGTATGGGAGGTACCCCGCCTAGTGGCTGATTCGCTTGAATCCGACAAATGTGCTGCGCATGGTAAAATTAAAGCTTCGTGCAAAATTTCAGCTCTCTAGCTCAAACACTGAGGGACTAGTTTGCATACATACAAAGAAACATGCGCAATAACAAAAAATATGTATATGTATGTGAATGGCAAATCAAATTTTTGACATTCACATTACCGCCGACAACGATTGAATACAAAAGTATAGGCTAAAGTAAATAGCATTCATCTACTGTGTAAACAGAATAGAGCGGGATTTGTTGTTTCTATATTGAAGAGATTCTTTGTCGAATACGCTTTTGTGCTTTTTTATCTCTTCAATAAGTTGTTCTTTCAAATTTACACATTGCAACTTTTAACTATTAGCAAAATCAATAATCTTATCAAACAAACGTAAGCAGAATCAAATGTTTGCCATTCACTACAACTGTAATTAGTGCACGGGCGGTTATTTGTAGTTCCGACGGATGCCAAAGTTGAAGTTCACTAATTTCCACCCGCAGTTCATAGACTACGCAAATGTGCAACTGTACAGGTTGTTTCTGACGCTTCGGCTTTACAGGCTTTTCAATGGAAAAGTTTCCGACGCTTCAAGCTACAGAACAAGCTTCTCACAGTTTTGTGTGTAAACAAAAAAAAAACTTAGAAATTGCTAATTATTTAATAAAAGAAACAAAAATCACATATGTGAAATTGTTTATGTATTTGCAATTTGTAACATGAAATCATGTTTACCATTCTCAAAGGACAAGTTTTCTTTTTTTCAAGGAACAGGTTTTAGCAATTCACCACAACACCAAATTGTCCTTTTTAGTTCGAAAACTACTGTTTTCGGTTAGCAAAACAGTTCTTTGCTCATTCACAATACTGGAAAGCCGAAGCGAAGCGAAGCCACAAGGTCGAAAGTAGATAAACTCTCGACTGTTGAGGCTTCTTGAACAAACCTGTGTAACTTCATACTTATCAACTTCACTTGGTGTATTTATAGTTGAATCTTTAACAATCAATCTAATCGTTCATGACCTACTTAACTCATTCGTGGTGTACCAAAGGGTAAACTTTTTTGCTTGCGCCAAAAATTCTTAATGAAAACAGATAAAAAAAACTCGTTGAAAGGAATTAACTAAATAATTATCATAAGAAGAGTGTCCATTCACTCTTAAATAGAATATATAAACATCGCTGACTATTTTTTTTGTTTTTTTTAATTTTTTTAAAATTTTTTTTTGTTTTGTGCAACTAAAAATTCTTAGTTTTTCATTATCATTTGGAAGATGCAAAACATTTGCAAGCGATAAAATCATTCTAGAATCTCGGACGA
>JBANCV010000269.1:0-52697 GCA_037040105.1 Amiota albilabris
AAGGAGAATATTTTGAAAAACAATAAAGTCATTTTCGATGATACATATTTGTTATTATTTGTCTGTCTCAAGACTTATCTAGCAGCCCTCGTACTGCATAATTTTCCAACTAAAGATGGTGAAACTTATTTCTACAATTTATTAATATTTTAATTTGTTTTTTACGCCTCTATACTTATTCCATTTTATTACACTAAATTGAAAGCATCTTTGGTTAATAATTCAATCAAATCGAACTTCATGGAGATAAATATATGATATTGCTGTTCAAAATATAATAGGAAACACACTCTTTCCTTCCTCTTTATATTGATAGACAGTTGTGGGCTTGTATGGGAGCTACCACCTCTTAGTGGTTCGATTCGGCTGATTCCGACAAATGTGCTGCGTATGGTAAAAAGAAAGCCAAAGCGTGCAAAATTTCAGCTCTCTAGCTCAAAAACTGAGGGACTAGTATGCATACATACAGACGGATAGACAGACAGCCATGGCTTCGTCAACTCGTCTCGTTGCACTGATCTAAATTATATATACTTTATTGGGTCCACAAAGTCGCCTTCTTTGTATTACAAACTTTATGACAAAATTATAATACTATTCACTACGTGAAGGGCACATACAAGAAGTGGTCACGTCAATCATCTTTCATATAAAATCTGTGAGAAGTTGATTGCTTTGATAGAGAAATGCATCCTTAAGGACATTATAGTGAGAAAGAAAAAATCTAAATACTATTCACCTGACGAAGCACACATTGATCAACTGACAGTGAAGTTACGCTACATGGAAGGATATGTTCCTAGATTTATCCGGACTGCCGACTAGTTAGTTAAAATTTATAACAACAATCATGAAATCAATATTAGGAATAAGTTGGTTCTTGAAAGATGCCTTCAAAAAAGACAACAATGTCGACAGTGAACCAAAAGAAAAATATTCTTCTCCATGATTCTGGTTGATAATATCTTTAGCGCTGCATTTCCTTATATTCAAATTATGTTGAGAATGTATTTAGTGTTGATTGTGGCTAATTCCAGCGGAGAACGCTCATTTTCTAAAATGAAAATTACTAAAAATAGACTGCATACGACAATGACACAAAAATGTCTAGTATATATGTCATGGCTCAGTATAGAAAGTAATTTGCTAAGAGAAATCAGTAATGATGTTGCCTCTTAAAACGCACGTAAATTGTTGAAATTTGCTTCTGTTGTTTTCGACACCACTAAATCCGGCCCTGTTGATGATAGTACCTACATGCTTATTATATTGTATATACAAACAATACAGTCAACAATTTCCAATTTTATTGGAATAATGATTTGGAACAATTCCATCAATCTAATTATATATTAATTTAGAAAATAGAAATAATTCTATACCATTAGCACGGTTGCAGGTGTTGTGTTGCAACTTGCGGTCTATGTCCGATTGTCTGTGGTCGAACACATTTGAGATGCTGAGTAGGCGGATTTTGCAAGCAGCTGGCCTTGAACGAATCTAGTGTGTTAACATAGAAATAAAAGGAAAGTTGAATACCATGTTCGGGATACCTAAACGTCTTTCCTTCGCTTTAACACACATTCACTTTACGTCTTCATTTCAATTAAATTTTTGTAAATCTAATTTTCTAAACACTTCCTGAAATACCTAAGTAAGTATCTTAATATTGTGGAAACCCTCGATTGCCCTTAATTATTATATTTTATGATGTTAATTTGTTTCTGTTTTTGTTTGTCCCTCATTCAGGGTGAATTTATTTACCCTCAAGGAAATTACACTTGTACACCAAACATTGGTTATGCTTGTAGATGAAAAAAAAAAAAATAAAATACTAACACTAACAAATAACAAGAAGAGATGAAGACGGAAAAATCGAATCGAATTAAATCAGTGAGTATTTCAATCTGCCACAATAATAACAACAAAACGAATAATCAAAACAACAAAAGAGATGAGGAGGATGAGTAGTCAAGTCAAGTCAAGTCAAGTGAAGTGAAGTGTAATGAAGTGAAGTGAATACGCGTTGACCCTATAACCATAGCCAAAAAATCCAAATCCCTTTTCAACCTTATGTTCATGCTTCTTCAATATTTGCTGTTTAGCTGCATTAAGACCCAGCAGGGTTTTCACACCTTTTGCGCCTCACTCACTACGCAACCAGACATCGTTACTCCACACTGCCTGCTTCCTTGCCTGCCTGCCTGGCAGCCGCCCTGCTGTGTTTCAAGATAGCAACCAACGAGCGCCGCCGACAAACGATGCACGCATACACAAAACAAAACAAAGCAATAACACGATTAATACCGCCAAATAAGAACGATCTTATGGGCTCGACTATCAAATACCCTGTATTCTCTCACCATAGAAATCAAAAAACTATTAAAAATGTGATACGCAATGACATGATCATTAGGGCGAAGTTCCCCCATTCCTTAATGAGTCCTTTGGGGGAACTAAGTTTAGAAAAGGATGCTGACTGACTTAGGCCCAATATGATGCTTGTAGAAACTTTACAGAAATGAAATGTTAAGTGAATCAGATATAACATACGTATGTGTATGTATCTCAATAAAAATGGAACATTTTTGAGGAGTTCAAATGGAGTGGAGTAAAAATGGTTTTCCAGTTCATAATTGATTTACACTTGAGCAAAAATATAGTCAATATATCAAAATTTAAATATGTTTCTCTTATGAGAAGCATGTGTCCCAACAAAGGATTCCACAGGAAAAATGCATATATCTCAATCGATTTTACTTATTGATCTGAAAAGTAAATATCTAAAAAATATATAACAATTAAGGTTTAGTTCAAATAATTGAGTTTATAAAACAAGGAATTCTAAATATTGTTTAAAAAGTAAAAGCGTGAAAACGTAAAACATTCCATATTACAATAATATTGTACTATTGGATTCCCCGTCTCCTTGTGAAAGGTATGCAATTTTTGTTGAAACTGATTTTAGTGTTGTTCCATGTTTTCATTTCTTTGTGGTGTCTTCCTTTCTTTTTCTGGGTGTTGTATACCGCGGTCCTGAAAAAAAACGTGCCATACCCTTTGTGCGCACATATGGATAAGATATGTATAAAAATATTTCCAACAATATTAAAAAGATACTCAAAGCCAAATCACTTTATACCATGGAATCCACAGTAAGAGAGCTGCGCTCAAGAGCTAAATTATGATAAGCCAAAGCAAGTGCTTGGCTCAGGAAGAGGCTACAAAGGAGAAAGAGAAGACTGACGATCGATCGTTCGGAATGTTTTAGTCTTCGTTTATATGATTTCGTTTCATTCGTCTCTTTAACACCTTTTCACGAGTTAATTTTAATTGTTTGCCGCTGGGAGGTTTGTTCAAATATTAATTGGTTTTAACTTTATTTTGTTTTCACTATGCTTTTATAATACCCTACACAAGCAAATAAGTTAACACAATGACTGCTTCTCAAATTCTATGAAAGCTGAAATTCGGAACATAGCCTTAGTAACTAAATATTCCTATCCATCACCAAAAATTTCTTTTATGTAACCTGGGCAAACCGAGGATTCCATTATTCGAGCTATGTATTGTAGATTCTGCTTTTTTTCTTTGGATCTATTAGTCTATATAGTTTTTATGATAAATAACTTTTAAGGCGCCAATTGCCAATGGTAAAAGTAAAACAAAAATATTCAAGGAAATTTAGATTTTCATGATTTTATTATCACAAGAATCATGCACCATCAGATCATTAGGCAGAAAAATGAACTTTTGCAGGTCTTCAGGTAGATCAAGAGTACAAAAATGGAAAGTTGTGTATTTAATAGAGTCTTCGAGAACTTTGAAATTCAATCAAATCTATTCACTTTTGGACTATGAGAAAAACATATGTATCTAAGTTCCAGTATTAATGGGCTTAAATAACCAGATTTCAATGACTTATACTGCTTTAAAGAAGTATTAATGTATTATTTCATAACGTTTTGAGCCTTAACGAGTTCCGTAAAGAGCTAACTAAGGCTAAATCGGCTTTGGTAAAAGATAACTAAAGTTTCGAATGACAAAAGTTTATATTTTTTTGTGGTGTTTATTGTATTCACTTTAAATAAATTAAATTTAATAAATGTTTTTTTTTTTCATAGAGTTGCATTTTTGGTTATTTAAAGAAGGCAAGGCAAAGGAAATCATTACAGAAAGTTTTATATGATATGTTGCACAGGGAAAAAAAGTTCTGGTCTGATAACCGAAAGAAGAAATTGGTCAAGAGCAGGGAAAGTTTAAAGATATTCGTCTCCGAAGGGTTAGGGTAGGAGTAGTATGCCCAGTAAAGTTATTGAAAACTGTGTTATTGTGTTGTAAAAATGCCACCTTTAAAAAGCTAGGGATTATTATTATAATTTTTTTTTTTTTGTATTTGCTTGTACGAAGAACGCAGAAGAGTTTCCACAACATATGCAATTCTATTGGATATGTAAGAAGAATTTTTATATTGTATATTATTATTCTTCTATTGATTTCTCAAAGTGTATTATCCTAACATATGATCACTAATGATGATGAGACTGTAGTAAGTTACAAACTACAATATCAAGATGAAGACCCAATGTAGCCGTGCTTCAACTTCAACTTTAATATTAAACAGTGCCATAGTCTCTGTAAATGAGTGGATCCATGATATATGTATATGGTATAATTGTTTCAAATAGGCACATCCCTCTGAATACAGACTTCACTGCTAATTTAGATTAACTTAGCTAAGTAAAATGCAGCAACTGAACTAAGCTGAGCTGAGGCTAAGCTAAGCTGAACTGAACTCATCTCATCTCAGAAATAATGCTCAATGCTTCCACCCACCCGATGGCCTTCGCCGCCACGCCTTGAAATGCAATATCATTTGTCTGTTCAGCTTTGTTTCTGTTGATCTGTTGTTGTTGGTTGGTCTCTTTGGGTCTTATATTATTATGCTTCGGGATCAGATAACTCAATTATTTGTGGCGTAAACAAATTCAGCCTTTAAAAAAGTTTTATGTACGATGAACTGTTCGGCTGTTAGGCTGTTGGACTGTTAGCCAACTGGACGGAACCAGAAGACGAAATTCAACGAATGGACATTATCCCAGCATAAATGCATGGTAAACGTGATTTTTATAGTCATTTAGCATAATAATGTATTTGTGGCCAACGAAGCAGCACAGCATGGTTGGTTCAACAGAAGGATGAAGGAACAGATACAAAGCAAACAGACAGACAGACGAATGAGTCAAATGAAAGACAAACGGACGGAAAGCAAAAAGCAAGGCAAATGAAATGTTCCAAGCTTTAACTTGATAGCCACGTTCGTTGGTTCACATCCATTGATTGGTTAAGTTGAAAACGAGGAACAGGAACGATGGTTTCAGTCAACATCGTAATGTTCATCAGCCAGACCACGCCGACCGTCTATCCGATGATCGTTTCTTTAGTTTGTTAAACACGCTTTTCAATTGACTGACCTCTGCGCTGAGGATAAAGGCTTGAGGATGATTAGACTTTGACAAGACTCTTGAACATGGACTTTTGTGTTAACGTGTTGTTAACTAAATGCTGTTGTTGTTCTTATTATTCGAATACAAATTAAGCAATGGAAACAGATAGAGAGATAGAAAAAAAAGAGAAATCTCTGCATTCTTGAATTTATTTTCTCTCTTAAGCCCAATAAAATGAAAAGGAACTGATGGCTGTGGTAAGAAAGCATCCACGTTCCTGCTACAAGTGTTCGCCACCACAATGATGTTGGCAAAATCATGCAAAGCAATCGGAAAACGCCATGAAGGTGTTATACCTTTACAAACACAACAAACAACAGAAATAAACGAACACAAAATCCAAAGACTGAGGAATAAGAATTAAAGCATGCAAGCATCCAATATTAAAAACAAGCAATTTAAGCTTATGGCATCGAAAACAATGATGAAGTAGCAACAGTTGCCTGGACAAAACGGCAAATAGACAGACAGACAGGCCGGCAGACAGACAGACTGACTGACTGATAGGCAAACAGACAGACGGAAGGAAGGAAGGAAGGAAGGAAGGAAGGATAGGCAGGGAACAGAAAGTCTTAAACAAAAACCTGAAACCAATTCGAACTTAAATAAAACTGAATCGAATTGAGTCGACATCAGAGCGAGAGTTTTACCCGCCTACCTGCCGGTTTATGCTCTCTTTTGATTTTCGGCCAGGCTTTATAACTTCAACTCTGGTTTAGTCTTTGTACTGGATGACAGCAACTAGTTTTATTGTTTGTCTTGTTTATTACAAGTTAAGGATAATTACTCAACAAATATGCGGCAATTTGTGCGCTCTGAAAGTGGTCATGAAATAAGATGTAGTCAGCATGTCCATCGGTAAGAACAAAAGCAAATGCAACCGACAATCCTAGAAAGGTATCTATAATATTGCAAAAAGGAACTTGATAAAAATTATATAACTTCTTTTTTTTTTTCCAAATTAAAAATATTGAAACTGATTTATTAAATAAAGTGTCCTACATACAAATCAATCGGAAAACATACATATAAATAGATCAGAGCGAAAATGCAGATCCTTTGGAGGGAGGCTTCCAAAATCCAATAAGACGCCCACTATGGATAGAGTGCAGCATAAAAGGAATAATTTTCACATTACCTATGTTCACAAATTGGTAGAAAATATGACTGAAAATGTATACTGAAATAAAAAATAGGGGATTTTTGACCAAAATTATATAAAACATTAAATTTGATTCATGTTGAACAAAACGAGCATAATTTAGTAAATGTCCTGGTTTTTATATAAATAATATAGTCTTTCCCATCTTATTTTTTGCTGAAGTGACTTTGGGAACCTTATACTTATGAACTAAAGAATTACTGATATTTTTTTCATAATTTTCTATTGAGCTGTTTGCCTCCTACACACCAAAATGTGTAAAAGAAAAACACATTTATTTTCGTCACTTTATGTATGTACATATAATGTGTAAATGAAGGAAACGAATAGATAATGAAGAAATTTATGTAAAATTAATAACTAGTGATAGCCAGGAAGGCAAGATTTAAAGAGAGAATAGAATGAAACTCATATAATTGAGAGAGGTAAAATAATTATCAACTATATACATATTCAATAATTATTGTTAAAGAACTAGATTCAAAATACATGCATACATTACAAATAATTTAACCTTAATATAACCTTTCTTGGAACTAGCCCATTTTGTTTTCTTGATGGTTCCGAATTCCCCCTTCACTGAGTCAATTAAATGCATAAAATCATATTTTATCACCAATAATGACACGTTTTAGTAATTTTGGCATCATTTATTGAATTCTGAATATCGTTTATGGATCCAGTGCTAAATCATCAGAAAGGCCCCGCCTTGTCTGAGTATACAATATAATACTAGACAAACAAAAAGAAACATATCTCAAAATAATTTATTTTCTTCCTAACAAAAGTGGCTCTGAGTCTTCCATTGCCGAAGCGGTTTATCCAAACCAGAAAAATATCTATTTTTTTATATAGATATAAATTCAATGAATTTGGAATACATTTTGAAGCCACTCCTTTCATACACGAAACACTTGAGTGATGACTTTCTGATTGCGTTTTGACTATCATTTCTTTATCAATATTGATAATTGATAAATCTTTGACTTGGTTGATTTGCCTTCGCTCTTTAGAGATCAGAAAACATACTATAATCCGATGATCCGAATGGACATCTGAGCTAATACCCACTGAGGGACTTTTTATGGACCAGAGACCAACAAATGATACCCAGTTGCTAATACCCATTAGTTTCAATCATCACAATAGGCTATATGGATTGCGGACAAGAAGCCTAACATAAAACGAAATGATCATCAACGCGAGAGAAATCAATAACCATTTCCATGTAAACTATTCTCTCAGATTTTCAGATTTCGTGGTTCAATTTTGCAATTTAGTTTTTCTTATTAGCAGCAGATATTTTGGTAAAAATTTTTTTTTTTTACTCACACATGAATTTGATATTATATTTTCGCTCTGATCTATATACCTATATGTACGTTTTCCGATTGCTTTGTTTGTAGGACACTTAATTTAATCAATCAGTTTCAATATTTTTAATTTGGAAAAAAAAAAGAAGTTATATAATTTTTATCAAGTTCCTATGAATCTTTTCTAAATAATTTAAAACTTTCAAAATGATGATACCTCAAATATAATAAATCTCTTAATTTAACAATCATTTTGTGGTATTCTGCCGCTTTGCAATGATGCATGAGGAATTGAATTGAGTTGAGTTGATTTAATGAAAGAGGGTAGAGGTCCATTGAATGGATGTTGCAGATTTTCTCTACTGCCTGTAAATGTACATACATAATAATATAACCAAAGTATTATAATTATTAAGAAGAAACAATAACCAAAAAAGGGCATGCAACTTGAGCTTGAATAAACTGTTGTTGTTGGACGTTGACGGTTATACTAGATGACAATAGGGTAAAGAAGAAGGAGTAGGAGGAGAAGGGTGAGTAGTGAGTAGTGACAATGGCGGTGTCCAATATTTTATATACATATTTACATTTTTATCTGAAAATAATCAAACAACAGCACGCGACCTTCATAAAATTTGAGCATCAATTTTGAAATTATTATATTATAGTATTATATTTTCACAAGCGATATTACGAGGCAACTGAAGCGTGCTGGAGAAAAGTTTTATGAAGAGAAAATGAGAGTAGAATAAATGGAGTGAGCCTTACAATGACAACGTCAGCGGTTTAGGCTTATGTATGTATGGTATGTCCAAATCTGTGTGTTTATCAAAATTCACTATACAAATCCTGTAAAATAGAACTAAATGGCAGGCATTACGTCCGTTGGTCCTTGTCCTTATAGTGATGGAAACAACCAAAAGGGTAGATAGGCTTGTCATTGACAAGGATGAGCAAGCATTTTTAAAGGGTGAAATGCAATAAAATATTGTATTGTAACAAGAAATCACAGATCAAAAGTCACACATATCAGATTGAGTAAAGAGTGGAAGATGGATATGGATGAGGATGAGGATGAGTTGGAACAATAACCTCAATCACAAACCGAGAGGTGTTAAATAGTGACAATACATACATAGTTTGTCTGTCTAATATTCTGAGAAGTATTCATCAGAACTTAAGTATTCTTTAATTTTTTGTGTTTTTTTTTTTGTTTGGAATACTCAAATAATCAAAGTTACCCCCCAATTACATGGCATGATGACATTATGGCATTTGATTTGTTTTCAATAGGATTAAGAGCTTAATCAGGCTTAGTCTTCCCTTGGTCATACTTTCCCACTATTAATATCAACAACTACACAAACAAAAACATCATCAATTGAAAGTGTCACGGCGCTTACACGCACCCATCGCATCGCATTGGGTCGCACATAGCTAAATATATCCATTAATCCTTAAGCACCGCAGTCACTTTCATCTGGTTTGGTTGGTTGGTATTTTTTTATTTTTTGGTAGATGTTAAGCCGACAAATCGGTTTCGATTGATTAAAGTGCGTCCGTCTCTAATGTGCATTCATCCAATGCTACTACTTCTCTTTATGTTGATTGCAATCGAGTCGTTGAGTCGAGTCGAGTTGAGACGAGTCTCCATAATAAATCCAACCAACAAACATGCCAGTGATTGCTATCAAGTTTTCTTGTAACACGAAATCCTTGTCAGTTTATTCAGTTTTGTTATGTTTAATAGTGGTAACACAATTTGAAAACTTTTGACTCAAACTTACGTGTTTCGTTGCTACAGCACATGTAAATTTGAATACAATTTGTTGCTTCGTTGTCATCCATGGTGGCACCATAGCGTTGGGAACCGTATCATTCAGCCAATCTTAGAACCCAACGGAACAAACGTGTGCCAATATTGCGTACCACACAGAGTCAAGAATGGTTGCTTCTCAATAATTTTTTTTTTTTTTTTTGGTATATTTTAGAGCTTAAGACGTTCATCCTTAGAGACAATCTCAACCAGTGTCAGCCTCAGTCGGTTCAGCCCTTAACTCTATGGACTTACAAAAAGGCGTGAAATATGTTTAAGTGAAGCGAATGAAATCCTTGACACACGCACCATGTAAAATCATCAATTGCTCTTTCCTCTAAGTACCTTAGGGTGGATGGATAGCATTACTTCAATGCGGTGATTGTAACGTTTCAAAGAGTATACATACCTATAAGGGTATGGATAAATTCAGTGAATTCAAGTCCTACAAATTTACAGACTCTTTTTACAATCTTCTCATTATGGTATGGATAAATTCAGTGAATTCAAGTCCTACAAATTTACAGACTCTTTTTACAATCTTCTCATTATTTATTTTTTATCACTTTCAAATTCACATTGGGCACGTGAGCACATATAGTACATATGTACGTAGTTTGGTGAACAGCGAACGTCGGCTTTGTGGCCTAAAGGCATTTTCCATCGTGTCATTACCTTACACTAAGATTAGTGGTTACCTTTTTGTTGTGTGAATTTTCAAGCTACCAGAAAGCCAATTTCGTATGCCTAGGATTAGGCAATTTCAAATAGTTACTTATCAACCACAGCAGCCTCAATTAGTCATCATAACTGGTGGAACTGAGGATCAATATTCCCACACTATATTGTAACTTAGTTTTAATGATGGAGTTTAAAGTGGTGACCTATGAATGACTTTTATAAAAACAGACAGAACAAAAATTATCCTAATCCTAATCCTAAGAATTTTGAATGTAATAAAACTAATCAAAATTTAGTTCAAAAAAGAAAGTAATATTGACAACCAGACAGAAGGATATTGTCGACTATGCCGAAGATGTAATACTTTTCCCGCAACCGCTAGAAAACGTTTTTTTGTATGGGAGCTGAGGGAATAGTTTGCATACATACAGACGGACAGACGGGCATGGCTAGGTCAACTCGTCTTGTCACTACGTGAAGAGTATAATAATTTAGCAATAAAGAAATTGAACTTACAGAATCTTTAAAATTAAATCCCCGGTTTCTTATTTCCATCAGAATTGAGTTCCCTGACTAAAAAACGTGCAACCTAAGAAGAGTGAATTTGAATTCATAAAGTTTCTAAAAGATTTATTGCCAACAAAATAAATCCAAAAAATGATCCAATCAAACATGTTCACCTAGAGCTAATACTATAGAAGATGGGATTCACAAAAAAAATATATATAATATTGGAGTCCGCAAATTAAATAAATTTAGAATATGATTGAAAGCAAGCCATCGAAGATGATAGAAAAGTTCTTTTCATTGAAATATTGTATGATTCTTCTTGATTGAAAAATTCAAGCTTAAAATACTGACGTTCTTGTATTGTAATATGTTCAAGTCCATCTGGGAGAGACATGACTTAGTGTTCTTGAAGCATGAGAACTCTCGGCCTCAAATTGCTGGACAGAAACAAACACAACCAAGGCATATCTGCCAGAAGATTTTCAGAGCCTATAGGATATTTGTAGGCGACACAGGGGTAGACCATAATAGCAGGAACAATATTTTGAAGCACTGCCTGTAAAGAATACAAATTTAGCACGAGAAATTTCCCAGAGAACATTCAGTTCTAAAATTAGAGTCAGATATTCAAATAAATGGCAACATATGACTAGAATAGTATAGAACTACAAAAGATATACGAACTTATCCCAAATATCGCAAAATAGTTTAAACGTTACTCCGGCGGCATAGAATTTGAATTTTTCCAATTTGCAAGAAGCAAAGGATGCTCTAGAGAATATCTGTATAGATTTGAACATGCTATGAACCCAAATTTTGGTTCCTGCCTAGATGTCGTGGAAAAACCGGAATTTATAGTTGAAGAGTATTCTCAAAAAAAAGCAGCACCAAGAAGTATTTTTGTGTGCCTTCAATCTCTTTGAAGTTCTCAAGAGATAGCAAGGCACATCATTCTTCTGTGAAAACCAAAAGAATCATTTGAAGTTATTCACCACCTTGTCCACATAAGGCATCCCTAGAGTATGTCTTTCTTACGAATCAAAAAAACAAAAAAAAAATCTCTTGATGTGGAACACACATCCTTTCATCCATTAACCTAACTGCACAGTGCCCCGTTAGGATTCTCGTTATCATCGGAATCCTATTCTTATTATATTCTTCTTAAAATGTAGGAGCTCGAAGGTCCGTGTCAACATAAAATTATAAGTTTCGAGGAGTATCCCCATGGTGTTTAACATCTTTTTCTGCTTGCCAGACTTCACAGATGTCTGCCTGAAAATCACTGCACCAGTTTGGTAGATGGTAGCTCTTCTGAAAAGATGCCACCATCAGTATCATTTTTCTTCTTGGAACCATCTGTATATATTGAAAGCTCGTCTTGGCGGTTCCTTGCTTTCAAGAATCCTTCCCCCGGATTCTTTAGGTTATTCGGCCTGGGAAGCGCTACCAGTAGATACGCTACCTTCGATATCACTCTATGGATCACCATACCTCCTGAGCTCATCATTACGTCGAGATAGCAATACCTGTTCCTAATTAAATTATTTTTTAATTAATTTTAATTTTGAATCTTCGTGATTTCGTATGATCGATTAACACCGAATCTATTATATTGACTTTAGAATAGTCTACATAAATTCAAAAGATTTTATAAAAAAAAAATAAGTGATCCGCCATTTTCCAATGGATGTCGAATTAGGACAGTTGAAGATATATAGAAGATATAATCGAGACATGTGACAGATCTGAAACAAAACAGCAATTGACTGTAAGAGTTTTCGAAAACATCAAAACCAAGAAAACAAAAAGTTGTACTTGGACGAAGCACATCATCGTAGTTTAATGAATTTGATCCAATCAGATGTTGATCATGTCAATTGGAAGGTAAAAAAGTAAGTTCCAGCACATCCTTCTATGAGGAAAAATCAAACAAAATAAAGTGTTAATACACATTAACTGTAAGAGTCAAAGTGTCTAGAAATCCAATTCAAATTCCAAAAAGAGCAACTCCAGGTGATGGACACTTGCACTAATTGCTTACGCAATTAAATGTGATGATCATGGAATGCAAAAAACAAAATCGAAAACAAAAAAAAAAAACTCCAACTGCCGCCTTAAGCTGCACTAGGTACTTTGCATGTTGCTACTACAGTTCCCAACATCATTAGTGTCTTCGGCACACATTATGTACCAACTACAAAGTTTAACGGATTTCAATAGTTTACAATTAATGCGTTCAATTTAAGTGCCCTACAATAATCAAAACAAACTCTGGTCGACCGGCACGGCTTACCATGAACTTATAAATTTTCGTTTCGTTTCGTTCAAATATCTTGAAAAATGTTTTCCAGACAATAACTCTAAACATACATAAACAATCAAAGTTATTTAAAGTATATACTTATTAAATATTGGTAGGATCGTTTGAATTTTTGGGATATTCAGTGCAAATTATCAAGAAAAATAATGGAGAAATCTGGGAAATTCTATAGTTTTGGTATTTTATTTGTAAGCGTCAGTAAGATATACAATATTTGTACCATATTTTAAGGGAATACATATAGCTCAGCTACTGAATACAAGTGCCCATCATACACATTTAAATGAACTACTTACTATGATTAGATCCCATCAAAATGATAATATTCCAATATTCATACTAAAGGTAAACTTAGAAATGCTTAATACTAAAACTAGTTTCTTTCTCTTTCAATCAAAAACTAATATAATATTATATTATGTCATTACATCAATTTATACATATAGAATTTAAGAAAAGAAAGGGTTAAAATGTAGTCAAGTAAGGCCAACATCGTCAACATCAACTTTTGTACTCATTATTATTTTTTATTTTCTTATATATATTATACATATGTATTTTAATAAAAAACACTTGATTATTTCATTACCTTTTCATGGGAACTTAATTTCTACCACAAACGATGATAATCGTTATATTGGAGCAAACATATTAAAACATACTATGCCTAGAATAATGGAGAGAATCTTCATCAATAAATGTTTCACAATGTTTGCAAAAAATGATTATGATGAAAATCATAAAAAAAAAAAGAAAAAATCTTAAGTTGTCCCCTTATAAAATAGCAACTAAAACAAATTAAAATGTTGCTTAATGCATTAAAAAAAAATGACAAGCTAAAGAAATATTATATTTTTATAGAACAGTCAGGCAGACGCAACTATTATATACCCAACAGCAGCAGCATTACAAGATCTATAAATACAAATTTAATGATGCCTGAAAAATTGTTTATTGAAATCACAATTGTAAATAATATCACCTATGTTGTATGTGGTATAATTATGTTGGACACATAGTCTCAAATCATATAAATATTTTCAAAAATGAGAGATTATCATGACCTAATTGACTATTTTCTCTTCTTGAAAGTTTCAATCTTGATTTTATAAATTCAATACATTTTTTATAAAATAATTTTACTTGATATCATTAATATTTAATTAGGGATCGATTTAAATTCGATTTTTACTTATTGCATTGTTTGATTAGATTAGAGGAACGGACGGGATCTAATTGTCTCAGCACTACATTTTCGTTTGGAGCAATTGTAACCAACCCAATTATAATCGTTCTTACGAGATTCTGATATTTTAAGATAAATTTGCAATTGGTTCTAGTTTGCCTATATAAGATATCGGAATCTCGTTTCGGGTAATCCGCATATTATGTTAGTGTTTCATAACTTGCAATGTCCTGTTAAGAATTGTAAGACTATCATATTCTTTTCCGTAATAGGCCTAGTATTTCTTATATTCTTTTGCAAGAGCATGAAGGCATAATGAGTTTTATTTTTGTGGAACTCCAAGGCAGAACCCGCACAACGCTCTAAAGAGGACATTGGCAGTAGCTTCTTTTCTGATGGGTTACTTAATTGCATAATTTAAATAATAAAAAGAAACAAATCTGTATAATCTTTAAGAAATCTTGGTAGTCTTAATAAATGCTAAAATAGGTAACTAACTTCCATTCACCCTATATTTAAACCAACCTTCATATAATCTAAAAATTCCAAAAAAAAAAAAAAAAAAAAAAAATCTCGAGCTCAAAAAAGTGTTTATTAATTGCTAGAAGAATAACAGAACAGGCATGACATGATCGGATAGGATCGAATCGATTCGTCTCTCATCATTTGAATAAAGATTATACTGTAAAAAGTGTTTCAAGCGACTTCCGATAATCATCCAAACGACAGGGCAATACAAATATGTAATACCATTAATGCTGATTGTGCTGAAGTGTATTTAACATGCATTAATTACCTCGAAGCAAAACTCGACTTCTGTTCGGTTCTGTTCTTTGCAATCATCTTCTTCAATACAAATAGAAACAAAAACAAGAGATTATTAAGAAATTGGAGCGAACATATCATAATTAAGAGCGAAAATGACTGTGAGCGGAATGTGAAAAGTGATAAATAGTTATTTATTAAGGAAGCAATGGGGAAGGTAATTTAAAATGAGTTCATTAAAAAAAAAAACAAATACAATATTACAGGATGTAATTCTTCCTAATACAATTAAATACATATTACAATAAAAAAAAAAAGAAATACACAGATTTACAAACATCATATTGTTCATAAATGGGTGTGTATTCTTTTATTTGGAATATTTTATAATATATAGTCACAGTTACTACAGTACAAACAATTGTTATTGGATTTCAATTTTTTTTTTTTTTTTATTTTCATATTTTTTTTAATATTGAGTACGTGATCAGGCAGCCTGTCTGAGACCACCAAAACCAAAAAACAAAAAATTTAAGAATAAAAATTGTGCATAACATGCTTTTGCTTTTTTTGTTAAACAGAGTAGATACGGTTGGTGCAACTTATTCGCTACCCTCGACCGCTACATTCATTTCACTGACTGCATTGTATGGTCCTTCATTGACATAACGAACCATTTGAAGTTTTAATTGAATATCGAAAAGATCACTTTCCGATAACTTCTGAATGCATTGCCATTTTAAGTATTTTACATCCTTGTTTTTCTCACTTCTACGATCGAGCAAATACTCAACAAAGCCAGCAGTCTCTTTTATTGATTCAATGCCCCATGAAAAATCGCATAACGCTTTAAGGAACGAAAGACATGCGATTTTTACATCTGGAAATGGTGTATGACAATAGTCAAGGATAATTTGTAGTTTATTGCCTCCATTCAAATAATGACACCACTTCTTAAGAATTTCACTAAAAAAAATTTGATTGAGATGAGATTTCCACAGCATAAAACATTAAGTGTGGAATGCGGAATATTGATTTTGATTTGATTAACTTACCTAACTTCTCCTAGAACAGAATTTTCAACAATAAATATCACTTCGAGAGTATTGAGTAAACGTATCTTGAGATCAACCGTAAGATTTTTCAAATGAGATGAATATGTCTCAAAGACTTCACGTATTGATTCATTATAATGTTCATCTAAGAGCAGTTTGCCCTGTTGGGTATCCGCCAAATTGGCCAATGTATCCATAGCTACTGGCAATAGTCCAGGATCTGCTGTAAGCAAATTCTCAAAGAGGCACATCACCATATGCTTATATTCAGTTATCATCTTGCGTGGATGGATGCGTGCAATTTTCCCAAAGAACTTCATGATATTCGGCACAAGCATGTTATCAAGTGGACGTTGATCAATATGTTTTATGCGTTCACTTAAAACTTCAAAGACATTGCGACGCTCCAAAAACAAAAGACCATGGCTTTGCTCAGCAAGCAACACAAGTATTTCTAAGACACTTGCCTGCAACAAAATATCATCATTGTCGAGTTCCGATATTGCCGTATCCAATATAAACTCAACCGATTTCAAATGAGTAATATTCCGCTTGGCGATGCCCACAGCCAATTCATAAACACGGCATCGGATCTCCTCCTTTTCCTTAAGCATGCCGGCAAGTGCTTCATGCATATCTGGCTCAGAAAGACGTGGCGCAATCGTTATAGCCAGTATATTTATAGCCGGCACGCAGCTTTCTGTATCTGACTTTCTTAATTCATCTAAAACATAGAAGAGCAGATCATTTTTTGGCAGCGGTTTTACATCACAAACGCTCGCTTGTTGCTTTAACTCTTTCAGTATGCTTTGTAGAGCAGCTGCACGTATATCCTTCTTCGGATGTACGAGGGCACGACGCATTACATCGGCTGTTTCTTCTTTTGCTGTATCAATTTTAATTTTATTTAAACAAACGATGATTACCTCGTGTGCCAAATTTATGATAATTGAATTATATTTTGCCTTAATCTTTTCTTTGCCACCGTCCAGACAGATGAAAACTTCCGGTGCACTTAAAAGACGACTGACCAGTGTATTTAATGATTCCTCGTCTGTTTCTTCCTCCAATCTTTTGTAAATTTCTTCCAGTGCATTTAGACGCAATTCTGAGACACGCAGCTCACTTATCTTTTCATTAAGCCACTCATTCAAAGTAGCCGCCATATTTAAACAAAAATTCAATTGAAGATAAAACAATTTGTGAGGCAAAATTTGTTTTCTTTGTTTTAAGCACAAATTGTAAAAATCTAAGATTATAATAATATTACAAATGATGAACTCTTCTTTAATATGCATATTTCTTACCAATTTTCCAATAATTCTAGATAAATACGAAAAAAAATGTATTTTTAGTTTGATATTCAATTTGACATGATGTGAATTTAAATTGTCATTGTTTTGTTGATAAAAAAAAATGACATTCCAATATGATTTTAAGCTGCCAACTTGTTATCAGAATGCCAAATTTAAGACATGCCAACTTTGCTATTAAGTGAATAGTAGAAGCTGCCTACTTGTTATCAAGTGGATGTGTAAAAGCTGTCCACTTGTTATGAAATCAATAGAAGAAGTTGCCAGCCAGTTCTTATGTCTCAATATGTCACTCGGTATAAAACCAAAGTGAAAAGTTACCAACGGCTCGAATTAATTGTTAATGCATACTATATAATTTCTGACATAAATTGGAATGCTCTTCTTGCATAATTTGAAAGTGGAATTTAATTTTATGTAAAATCAATTATTTTTAAGTTTAATAATTTATAATATTGTATTTATGACAATGTAAAAAATTACCCAACACTCGCCGTTACTTTTCAAATTCCATCCAATATGTGCATGTCTTCACATGTCCTAGTTTTAGATTGAAATGTTTGAAGATGTGCTTACGTCTTATAAGAAGCAAAGATTCTCCATATATTTCATAATACCTAAACATGAATGCGGCACTCGTAAAGTATGTAATGAAAATGTTAAACACATCTTGGAGAGTCCAAGTCGAATTAAAGTCACAACCTTCTGCTTCACCGGCAGGAATCGTTTGTTTACTGTTACCTGTTGTAGGCAACTCCTCCTCATTATTATTATTACTGATGGTGACACCAGCAGCATCAGCACCATATTCAGCACCATCATCAGCACCACCTCATTCATTGGAGCAAGACATTGCCTGGCACACAGGACTTTTACTTTGCGAAACATGTCTTATTTTCCCGATACATAGGAGTCTTACGTCCTGACACATGCCTCATTTTTTTTTTAAATTAATCTTGTAATCTAACGAATAAATGCATTTATTTTTTCCAATGTAGAAAGTTTTGTTTCAAATGTTACAACCAACGTCCTTTTGTTCTGCGCGTCACTCTTTTTTTGTGTCCAGTCAGTGATGTGTTGCGTTGTGATTGGCAGCTAAAAATTTATTCAAACAAACAAAAACAAACAATCTAAAGTTTATGTTCTTCTATGATATGTATGAAGCTGTTGACACAACGGTAAAATAAGAACTGAACATCCATTCCCTCATTTTTCTACTGTTAAGTTAAAAATGTATTAAACAAAAATAATAATTTATCCTATATGCTTTTTATGCAGATAAAAGCTTTGGTTGGGGAGTTCATTCATATTGTGTATGCGGCGTACAACTGAATATCCCTCAGTTTTGTTGAACCTATTTTTTTTTTTTTTTTATTACTCCAAGGAAGGTGTATATATTCTAAAGATTCATCAAACAAGCAGTCTCATATGGTGCATGTGAACTAAAACAACCCCTGGACTACACTAGCTCTTTCGTCAACCCTGGCGGGTCTCTACCCGAGGTATTCCTTTTCGAGGGAAAGCAAGGTAAGACCACATTTCTATTCATTTCATCTCTGCGGAAATTATTGCATAATTACAACGTGATTAACTCGCTGAGGTACACAAACCGCAAACAATCCATGAGAACTTGTCGAGCATTTTCCATCTGTCATCTGTATGTTTAAATTTATGCAAGTTTTCCCGGAAACAGCCATATCCCATGTCCAGTGAGGAACTATATAAGATGGTAATTCAGTGTACCAAGTTTCTGGCGAACCCAAACACTGATATTCAGTAGTAACTCGAAAGTCCATCGCCCATTTGTTGAGCTTTGCCATCGCTACTGCCAGGAATCAACTAGTTTAATTCATTTGCCATACATATGTGGTAGACTCTTTCCGTCTCAGAGCATATACCGTCACCAGTTCGTTAACGTCGGTATCCAACGCTTTCCAGTTTTTAATAATGCTTATTGCGTTCATAACTCAACATAACCTGGTTCAGTTAAGTTCATACACAGAGACAGTTCCTTTCATATATGATCTGTGTTTGGTTGCACAGAACCACAATATTGCTGCTTATCAGATGATGTCGTAAGCATCTCATGCACTAGAGCTTTACCTAGGCAGCAACGGCCTATTGTGATGGGTTAGTTAAGAAAATTGTGTTGAAAGTGAATAAATTTTATTGTAACCAACGCTCACTCATATAGAGGCGAGACCCCAGCCCATCATATTTTTTTTGCTGTCTATCTCCGACAACTAACGAATGAGAGACACGCTTCCACCCTGATATCTATCTATGTATCAGAAATGCCTATGTCCTCTTTTCTAACTCTAAACTTTCATCATCCCTATTTACAATTGTATTTCATAGCTAATATAGAAAAGATGTTCTACTTCTTAAAAACTTGTTACCAAATAAATTGAATCTTATCTAATCGAATACTATAATAATAATTTTATAAAGTACCGTGGAGAGGAGAAGAATAGTTAAATAGATATCCAACGATCGGAGTTTCAGAGTCAACAATATTGGTAAAAGTATAATAAAGTCTAAACTAGATATTTAGAGAAAAACGCCAGCTATACATATATATATATTTAACAGTATACAGGAAGGAGATAACCTTATTTTGTTTTGATAAAGAAAATATAATCAAATTTCAACATTCTCATTAACAAAAGTTTAATAAATAGAAACTAAAAAAAAGACTTAAATGCCAATTAAATATGAATTACATACATATGGTATATTATTTTTCAAACGATTTCACATAACAAACAAATAAAAACTAGTTTGATTTATCTGTATAAGCTCGATAAACAACTACACACTACAACTTTCATCCTTTAAATATATTATACAAAAATTGCTCGCTCCCAAAGCTCCCAAAATTACCAAAATGATCCGAACTGATGCTCATCGCACGGATATGCCATTTATTGTTATAACATTTGTTGCTGAAGGTTCTGGCTCGTATACTTCTTCGTTGGTACGCATCTCATATGGTGCATCATAAAACTGTTCACTTGGTATTTGATCATATATATTTTCTATGATTGAAAAAAAAGAATACAACAAAATAATAAGAGACAGTACATAAGTAGTATACAATAAGTAAGGCTCAGTTTTGTTTCTTAATTCATTTTTGTTACTCACCAACATGGCGATTATTTGAGCCATCATTATTTTGTCTATCTTCAGTTGGTGGTGGTGGTGGTCGTCCACCACCAGCATTAAATGTATTAAATGTGGCTGGTGGCCCTGTATTTAAATTCATTCTGTTATTGGCCTCAAGGGTTGAGTAAGACATAACGGCTGCGTTACGTTCGTCTTTGGTTTCAGCTGCCTGTACATTTTCTGAATTTTTGACTGGTCGAGCTTTGTTGCGATATAGATATACTAAACCAACAATAATAAGTATGGTTATAATGACTATTGCTCCGATAACAATGCCAGTTCCAATTCCGGAACTCCTTTGTGCTTCTGTTGCAACAATTTCGCAATGCGGCTCATCACCACTCCACGTTCCGTCTTCGGTACACTTACGCAGGTATTGACCAATTCTATTATAACTCGGTATACAATGATATTCCGCAGAACCACCGTATAGTGTTACATCATTCACAACAATAACACGACCATTTTCAATAGACATCGGATGCCCGCAATCCACCGCTAATTCGAATAAATGAAACAAAGAACACAAATTTTCAATTAAATATTGTAATTGGAAACCATGTTTTGGTTAGTTCAGTATACAATTCCTTCACTATTGAAATTAATATACACATATGCATTTTAACCGGGGTCACAAGGAACTGTGATGGCGACTTGAGAGCCGCTCCTGTCCTAATATTAATTTCTTCCACACTTGGTGCGGCCTGTTAACAAAAATTGAGGCTCTGTGCGATCGTAAAGAAGACGGTATCTTTAATTTTCTATACCATTCACCCACACGCTTCACGTTCCTTTAATGAGCTGGTCTTGATAATGGCTGACATCCTTACCTTATCTATACGTTTTACCCATATTAGCTACTGTACATGGTTTGTCAGGCAAACCTGTCCAAGTCTCAACAAAAAACAAAGAAACAAAGAAACCTTCACTATGCATCATCATACAAGATGTTAGTAAACCCATTTTCTTGGGGCAGGGGTTCAAATTCTTAATAAAAATAGGGAACGGTACTATGTCTTTTTAGAATACATTGATAATCTAACCGTCATGTTTTGCTTTAAACTCCAGATGGTAAAATCCGGAACGGGAAATATTGTCAGCCTCAGAAATGAAGCATCATAACGGTCCAACTAGTGGTTTTGTGATGCGGTTAATAAACCTACCTACTACAAATCTATTTAACTTGTTTCCCCTCTCTATCTACATATCTCTTTTCACAGTTTTCCTTTCTCTTTCTGATTGCTGTCTCATTTTATATCTGCCAATATATGTTTCATATGAAACTTACCTGATAAGTTCTATTAGTTACACCATTTGCATAGTGAACATGTTAACTTATTTTATATTGATTGATGATTGAAGTAAAAACTTTACAGAGTTTACATATTTAAACACGTAAGACTTACGTTTGCATATAGGACTCTTGCCAGTCCATTTGCCATTTTTCTGACATATTCGAGTTGTATTCCCGATCAAATTACGACCTTTCTGGCACTTAAACTTTGCCATCGATCCAACAGCACGTTCAGCTGTTTCAACAATAAGATTCTCATTTGTTTCTGGTTCATCACAAGTGATTTCGACACACTTAGGAGTTTCATGACTCCAACTGCCATCTTCTGTACAGAATCGTCGCGAAACACCAGCCAATTTAAAATTAGAATCACATTCATATAAAGCTGCTGCTCCATAATAAGTAGCATTCGTTGTTAAAGACATTTTTCCTTTTGTAATATTGGGTGCAGGACCACAATCCACATCTTTCAGAATTATATAAGGACATTAATTTAATTATATTATGGCTTATTATATCATATTAAAGAATATGGTATATACTTACAAACACATTCTGGAATTATTCCACTCCATTGACCATTGTCCTTGCAAGTAACCAGAGCTTCACCAATCATTTTGTATCCACGCTCACAACGATATTTCGCTAAAGCGCCAACTCTTTAAATATAATATAGATGGATAAACATTAGTCTATTAAATTCCTTTAAACACAACACACAAGGTAAATCTTCATTTAGTCCTCGGAGGATTGTGTCAAGTTCAATATCAAAATACAATTTAATCATGACATGGAGAGAATCCTCACTGAACTATATATGAACAATATATTTTGTCAAAGGCCAATGTCCAGTGCTTTCAACTGAAATGGATTTCCGAGCACTCCGACACTTTAACAAGAATTGGATTTGAATGATGTCGGGAGTTTTAACAGGCTCTGCGCCATTGGGCTATTGGCTCAAAGGATTCAAACTCTCCATCAGGACTTCTGTCACACCTTTTGAGATGAGGAAGAATCCGAAAGTATTTAGCAACTCCAATGTGACTGGCCTGCTCTTCATGCAAAATGAATCCGTCTTCTCATGAAACCTTTCTTCTGACACTAACTTGGGACACTTTATCGTTAACTCTCCAAAACTCCTATTCCCTATCTGAATTCAGGAATCACAGTGGACCATAAAGCTTCTGGGTGAACTTGCCGTTTTGAGGCAAGCAGCCTTCCTAACCTAATCAAAAGTGGAAATAAAGTATGAACTATCAGTATAATGAACTAATCTCTAATCGACTGATTACCTTGTACCAAGATTGCCAATTAGTATTCCAGAATGGAAATATCTATACTATACAATAACAAAAATCTCGCTCCAAACTAAAGGAAGAACCGCGTCTGCTTCATCAGAAGTACTTGTCTGTTCCCTTTCATTGAGAGTATAATGGTAAAACCTTATCGCCCATAGTTAAACTCTCCCAGTTTCCGTGAGAACTCCATCAAACTCTGAAGTTCTCTCTGAATCATCTACGTTCCTCGTAAATTCCACTCGTAAATTAAATTTTCTCTACGCTATTCTGATTCAATTGTTGGTTAGTAGATATTAAATAAGTTAAATTTAAACTTTCATAAAATCATTTAAATCTATTTATACATTATGTATACGAAAATGAATTCAATGACTCACAAAATAGACACTCGTCATCACACCTTCACCTTTAAGTCTCTTGAAAATATAGACGAATTTGTATGTACGCGTATCTTTTCTTCTTTGGGTCAAAGACTATGACAAGTTATTTCATGGTCATGGTCTCATATTCGACTCGTCAGTCAACACAATCAACGGCTGCAAACGCTTTAAGCACGTAAGCTTTCTCCAAATTATATATACTTTCTCAAATGCATATTAATTGACTTGTTTGTATTTACATATAAATGTATTTCCACTCATTCATATACTGATCAATAATTTCCATAAATATTTTTAAAGGTTTCTTGAATTAATTCAATGTTTGTTATGGTAAAGTTCACAATAATGTGAGAGTTGAATACAATATATGACTATGACTGTGGTTACAAGAGCAAGACTTCTGAGGTATTGCATACTAATTCAATCTATAGTATTTTTTGGATCACTTCATTACTTTATTGTTTTTCATATTCTTGGCTTAATGGGGTGTAAGCCAATCTTTCTTCTTTATTGATTTACTAGTGGGTAATTTAATCTTTGGTATTCTTTCTGGCAAGTATGGTCATTTGCTCATACGCATCTTAGCACATATTATAACTAGCAGGCCGCAAAAGGTGTACTACTTATATATCTAAATGTGAGCGATTATAATACTACAACCCATACCACTGATTCTGTAATATCGGGATATTTGCTAGCAGTAAAAGTGGTCGAGTCTTTAGCAAGATATCAACTGCCAACTATTCATCTTAGCAGAAAGGCTTTGATAAGTTTGAAATGTTTCTTCCTTTTAATAAGCTTTCGACTTACCGATATGTTTGTGCACTATTTGGAGTTGTATCAGCTGTTCTTATTAGGGTTCTCCCATACATTCGATCATTACCAGTTACCGATAGCAAACTGTGTGGTGCCAGCTTAGGTTCTGTACAACGAATTTCTGTAAAAATAAATTCAAATTAATCATTCTGTATAATATCATTTATAATAATATAAAATAATATGAGATTATTACCTTCACATTTAGGAATTGGATCGCTCCAAAGTCCACTCTCTAAACATATAGCTTTGGGTACACCATTTAGCTTATGAGATTGTGTACAGGAAAATAGAACTTCGGAGCCAACGTGTGTTGTATTCGCCACGAATTTTAATGTTCCGAAGGGTATTGGAGCAATTGGACCGCAATCGATATCTTAAAATTTTATAATACACATGATAATAACATTTAATAAACAGCACTATAGCCAGATCAAACCGACCATGAAAAAGCAATATAAATAATGATCATATTTCCATACATATGTAAACGATTGATTGACACATTCGGAAACAAAGAAACACCCAAAGAGTAAGAGTAGTTTGTTCGAATTATCCCAAGTGAGTGAATATGGTGAGAATTTAAATTAAATATGATTTCCTTCAGAACCAAGTAGCTTTATAATCTCTGAAAAACAACGCTCGGACTGACAGATAAATAATGGATATGATGCATAAATATACTATGTGTATATACTTTGTTTCTTTGGTGTCTTACTCTTCACCTTCTGTGATGAAACTGAACACTCTATGGGTGATGAAGAGTAAAAAAATCAAAGATTACTCACATTCACAAAATGGCGCTTCTGCGTTCCATTCACCGCTCTCCAAACATTCCAAGGTTGGATTTCCTCGAAGAACATGCCCTGGATCACAATTATATTGAATTTTTGAGTGTACATTATAGTCATAGCCAACGACAAAAGATCCTGATGGGACATGAGGGGTTTCACACGTAACCAATTCGCATACAGGTGCTTCTCCAGACCATTTACCTTCCTTTGTACAATACACTTCAGTTGGTCCTTCAAGCCAGAAATCAATTTCACACTCGTATTTAACCATAGAACCCACTGTTGTGGAAGCGTTAAGTAAAAACGCTGTCCCTCGATCAGGTCGTGCCGGTGCTCCACAATCCACAAACCTACATGAAGGTGGTTTGCTTGACCATTCACCTCCAAGACCGCAAGTTATAATCTAAAATAAAAAGCTTTATGAAAATAAATCTGTTCATCTCTAGAGTTATTTTTAATACCGGTTCACCGACTAGAACATAGCCTTCATCACATTGATATTGTGCCGTGGAACCTGCTCGTTTGTCTGTTAAGGTTACATTTCCACCGGCAATGCGCGGTGGCTCTGGACACCAGTCAACTAGACATTCGGGTTGTTTACCTGTCCATCCATTTACTTCACACGTTCGATTTTTATTGCCAATTAGAGTGTAATTTGCAAAGCAGCTGTAAGTCGCCACAACTCCAAAACTGTTGCGTTTCTCTGACAGATTGATCAAACCATTTTCTACATTTGATAAGGGTCCACAATCGATATCTGAAAAATAAAACATTTGTATTAGATAGATGCAGACATTAAAATTCTATTTAATCTTACATTTACATGCTGGTGCTTTCCCACTCCATGTACCATCTACTTGACACATTCGTTCTGAATTTCCTAGAAGGTAATGACCCTTTGGGCAATTGTACTCAATTTTCCCTCCTAACGTAAAGTTTTTGCCAATAACTGTTGTATTTTGTTGAGAATCTGGCGATCCACAGGACAATGGAGCTATAATTTATTTATGAAAAATAATAATCCATTTCATACATTTGTAAGCAAATTCGCATGAACTCACAGTGTTGGCATATAAAGTGTAAATAGTCCAAGTTACAGCCTACATCGTTCCATAGCCAATTACGGCCACCATCCAATACAACACAGTTTTGCTCACCGTTATAATTATTTGGTTGATCCTTTCCCCATGCTGGTTTCTGTACTTCCTTACCTTAAAATAAAATTATTTAAAAAATTATCAATGGAAATGTAGTATTCCGGTGGCATGGATATAGCCAAAATATGTACTGATTATTTAAAATCATTATTAACGTTGTTTCTATCAACTCACCATTTACCCACTTCCAAGTGCGTGATGTTATTCCCGGTTCTTTTTGAGCTCCAATCCAAACTAATTGAGTTTTAAGCTCTGATTTACGCCTTTCTAGCTCCGCAAGAATATAATCACTGTCTGTACTACGAAAATCGTTAACCAAATCACTTCCTATAAATTAAGTCAAAAAAAAAAAAAAAAAAAATTAGAAAAAACGAATAAATCACTTGAAAAATATTGTTATAAGAAGGGGGTACACCACTTTCTTACCAGTAGATCTACAAATTTGTTGTGCTTTCTCAAAATTTTCTCCTTTCGTTATATGAAATTCATAGCATCTCTTTGAAAATGTTGTGGCCACAGCATCCACGCTTAAATTAGGACTCAAACAGCGATCCACAGAAAATTCATCATTGGTAAACACTTCCACCTCACATAAACTGAGACTGCTTTCCACACCGACCAACTGAATGGCCACATATTTTCCAATCAGAGGTCGTGCACAAGTAAATGTTTTCGTGACTCCTTCGTCAAGAGTGCCCGGATACCAGGCGCATAGAGGATTTCGTTGTAAATCGATACTACTGTTTCCTACGCGTATCTCCATATCTTGTAGAGGCTGATAGCCACAACAACCACGTGTAGTAATGCGTACTACACGTACGATTTGAGTCGTTAGTAGATCCACTCGCCACCAGGGAGAATGTTCTTTTTGTGTTTCCGAACACTCTTGTCCATCAGGATTCTGAAGGGATGCCAATTTTTTATTTGAAATATACCATATAGTATATATAAGAATATAGTTATTTCAATCAACTCACTTTGTTTCCTGGTTTTCCATCATTGGCAAAGTTTGCAGGGCCACCTCGCGTATAGGAACTCTGGTTGACGGGCTTGCGATAGGCTACGTTTATTCCACAAAACGGAAGATCGCGGTCCCAACCCGAAATTGGATTACATTTAATAGTTGATGCTCCAAAAAGTTCGTAACCTGGGTCGCACTCATACTTGGCGTCTATAGGGTCTCCAACACTTGTTTCCCCAAAATTAACTTTAACTTTTGCATTCAATGGCACAGCAGGTGGCCCACAAACTAAAAACGAATCATTATTATAAGGTGTGTCTTTTATTATAAAATGATTTCTTGTTTCAAATAAAGAAATGCAATGTTCAGTCATTAGCTGGTTTAATCTTAAGTAATACTTATATTGTTAGTAAGAGTGCTAACAAAGAAGGGAAGTCCCGGACAGGTTGTCTGTCTACGGTCAGACGGGTTAAAATTGTTCATTAGTTTAAAAGAAAATATTTTCTTACTTAATACGAGTTTTTAAAAAATAAAGATCTTTGATCATAACAATTCGTTTTTATTAATTTTCTTCATGGAATATTGGAAATCGGTAAGTCTTCTTTACTCTTTTACACTCTTGTTATATGTTCGGTATATTCAAGAAATCTTTAGATATAGATTATATTGGCTATATGGACAATATTCAAAATTTCATGGGGAATAAAATTCATTGTTTGGGCGTTTAGAATAAATTGTCAAATTATACAAAAAGTATTTTCATGGTACTAAATATACTCGTACAAAAGATCACATCAGATATTTTTGTTATGTATACGTATGTATAGGTATGCAATACAATGTTCGTTTATGTTGTTAGTAGGTTGACGATTTCCACTCGTACTACATATCCGTACATAAAAGTTAAACCCACAACATATTTTAATAAGATTTATACACGTGTTTAATGAATGCACAATACATAAGTAGATTGAAATGTTGTGGAGCATTTTTTTTTTGTATTTATAATATTAAGGAAGTAAGTGACGTATACGTATGAGTCAAGTCTATGAAGGCACATTCTTTTCAGATCAATAAAACAATTTTATATATATATACTATTATACAATTTACATAAAGCAAAGGATGGAAAGGTTTGACGATTGGTTAAATTTTGATAAAATACAATAATTCATAAAGACATTTAGTTGAAAAGAACCCAAAACGTAATTTAAACTAATTGCTTTGCATTTTGCTAAATGGACATTAATACTATTATCCAATCTTGACCAGAGTAAAAAGAAAACAATGTTCCAATTTCCAAGTCAGGCATTCATGTACATATGTGCCAGAAATCACAGACGGTTTTGAGGTCGATTGAAGCCGAGGAAAACAATAAGCTACTGTTGTTGAAACAAATTATTTTTAATAACTTCAGTTAAGAGTGAATTTAACCAAATCACTTCTAAAGACTATATGTTTCACAATCGTCTAAAGCGATTTGTGGGACACCGGGAATTGCGATTGAATTGAAATTGATTGATCTGTTACAAGAATTGCAATGACCAACTTAAGTTTATAATAATCACTTACCTTTACAGTTAGCGAAGCAGGAAAATAATAAAAGTAAAATCTGCAGTGTAAGGTGCAACGTTCGATGCAAGTTTGTTAAGAGAAAAGTTTCCATTGGCTTCTGTAAAAAAATAAAAAACAAATAAATTCATACATATCTTATTAAATAATTGAATTGAATCTTCCAAACATTGACGTTGGTCAATGGCAACCCAACCCAACATTTCCAAATATGTACGCACACATACCGGAATTAGTATAATTTAACGAAATTTTATTAATATTATTCTTATGAATAAAAATATGTCTAAAAACATCATTCATTATAAATATATATGTACATATGTAGTTTAATAATTAATTAAGTGATTATAATCCTGTAATCTTTCATTATTACCAAGCCCATGGAGCCTAACTATCGATCACATCGAATGTCCCTAATCGAAACTTAAGAAGAAAAGAAAACTTGGTAATACTTGTGATACTGACAATATCCAAAACTGATGAACCAATACTAAAATATTTCTTAAAATCCAGAAAATTCTGTGTGCATTAATTACTAACATATTTTGATCAAGTAAACTTTCACTTTCATTAAAAAATTATGCACTTTCTAAAATTCTGAATAGTCACACTGTTTATTTTGGTATAAAAGAGTGTTGTCACATTGCATTTTTTAAGATAATACTTCAAGTTTTTCTTAAAGTCATTATAATAAAGCAATGGTTTGGTCGAAACGTGGTTATTCCCCCGAGTCTTGCAGATCCCAAAGATAATGGAAGAAATCGTTAACCACATCAGCAGACACTTTATTAGGTTGGAGAACCATGCCAATCACCTGGCAACACCCCCTAGATCTACCATTCTGCATCCCGGATAAGTGATTAACTCATCAAAATTATCTGGATGTCTGATATGTCTGACGATATACATATATACATTCCTTATTATAAGATTCTAATCTCAATGGTCTTGATAGAAACCAGAGAACAAAGTACTGTTAATTATGTACTACTTATGCGAACGTAACTTAAACGACATCGGAAGCATCGACTCTCCTAATTGCAATAGTCATTAAGTTCATTGTTCTTGAATTTTTCATTTTCACCCTGCCAATACAAGATAGAAAAAGGTAAGAGCATATACTCTGACCTTCGAATCAAAGTTTTAAATGACGACGACGACGACAACGATCAAGAGCAAAAGTTCAGAAAACTATTGCAAGCCAAGTCAATGTCAGACAAATATATGATTCAAATAAACATACAATATATTATGTAATTATATACATCGGTCTGTAATCTTCTGTAAGCGGTTACCAAATCTACAATAGAAAAATAATCATCATCTATAATATAATTTAAATCAATAACTAAATCTTTAAAACTTATAAAAAAAAGTTAAATAAGTAGTAAATTATGTTAAGAGTTCCGGATATGATGGTACTTTGGGATGGAAGCTTAAATTCGAATGGTATCAAAGTAATTTAATCGTTCCAATTTCGAACGGAAGTAGAAAATTCATGCTTTTTTAACCAATCACTTTTCGTACAGTTTACTAATTTTTATACAAAGACTTTAATTTATATATATATATAGTAATTATATTATTAGATCGATTTTTGGACAAAACTATGTACATATTTAGATCCATCATATGGATTGTTGCCCCCCTCAAAAACTCACTTACTTCCTTTTTGAAAAATGTTTACACAAATTAATGTTTCCTGATTCAGAGATATTTAATGGACCCAAAATCAAATAAAGAGTCATCATTTTTGTAGTATTAGGGAACACCAGAAAAATTCTTAGGTAAAAATTTCCCACAGCCATAAAACCACTCTCTTAT
This sequence comes from Amiota albilabris, assembly GCA_037040105.1. NCBI lineage: Eukaryota > Metazoa > Arthropoda > Insecta > Diptera > Drosophilidae > Amiota > Amiota albilabris. Next base: position 30,893 of record JBANCV010000269.1, read on the forward strand.
ATAGAAGCAAAACGAACCGAAACAAATTTATCTCTGATTGGAATTGATACATAATGTATGAATTAGTTTATAAACCTATAAGGATAAGGAAGTATAACAACTATAAGTAGGTTTGAAAAATGGTCAAAAGTCTACGATGCGAAATTTATTATTTGTTTGAACTTCCTGTAAAGAAAACATTACAAAATCCATCATAATTTAATAGGCCTTACAAAATATATAAAACTGAACTGACCCTGCCATATGAAGATCTGTTAAATAAGAGCAAACATATGTATGTAGATATGAACGCACATTAGGAAGAAAAAAGTGTAATATAATGACAAAGGAGTTTTCCTCTATACATCCTGTGTTATCCTGTGTTTTTTGGGGATGATCTCTTAATATATGGTAATATATGGTATTTAAGAAAATAACCAAGTACAAAATTACAGATTACAAACATACCATATACAAGTATATTATAAATAAATGATGGATCAATTAAAAAAGATACCAAAAAGATTCTGTTGAACTCAAAATAGATTTATTGTATGTTGATCGAAATATTAATCGTTTGTGTATTGGCCATTCCCTTTGACCACTTTTTCCCATCTTTCGGGAAGTTTAATTTTTCTGTCCTTCTAGAATTTCTGTTCCTTATGGGCAAAAAAAAACTGTGTCAAGTAGTTTTTGACAGTAAAGCCATCTATAGAATCAAGCCGACATGACTTTTACACACACCTAATATACAAACAACATATAACGAATTAATCTGTACGAAGTTCATCTGTTTTTCTGGGTCACATTCGAGGAAAATATGATGAGAGTATAGATGACGAGGTTAAAAGGTCTTTGGCATAGTAGCGAAGCGACGAAAAAAAAGAACAAAGCTTCGAGAATGAATGAAAATTTCTGTACACCCTTGACAGCTTCAGGAGTTTAAACATTTTCGGACCGCATTGATACTTGCCTTGGAACGCGGGTTGGAAACAGTCCTATTCTGAAGTAAAAAAACAAAATCCAGACGCATTCAAAGAATCGAATTGAATCGAAGTTAAAATCGAGTAGCAAGCTAATATAATACTTATTTCCCGTTAAGTGAACTAACTATCTCTTGCGTTTGCTTTTTAACTTTTATTCTTCATCGTCGTCGTTGTCGACAGTCAGACGATTATAGAGCCAATTGAATTACCGTAGTTATCTCATTTTATCGAACTCTATCTATGGTTGAAGTCGAAACCAGACATAAAGACAATGAAATACTATGTTAACTCAAGCGAACAACTCTCACTTAACAACCAACATACAATAAAAGCGACAGTAAATTCACACACAAACACAAACACACATAGACTATAATATATATACTTATAAGTTGGGGTGCCTATATATGTATACAAGTATACAATAAGCCAAGCTTTGTATTGTATATACCTACATGCATATGTATGAGTTTTGTTTTGAAGGCATTTCTAAGTCATTTTTACACTAACCACTAACCAACAAAACATTCTACTTAACATAAGGAAAATAAGATAAAAGATAATTATAGTAATCATAATACAATAATATTTCTTGTTGTTAACTAAATAAATAAATAATAATTATGGAATTGGAAATGATATGAGTTTTTCACAAAGAAATAATCTTATAACTTTTCGGACAATAAGAATAACCCATAGCCCATAATAACTTTTAATAGTATTTAACAATCTTTTTTTAACATGATGCAGCAGCAGCAGCAGCATATTATTGTATATTATTTGTGTGAATGGTTGCTTGGAATCGGAGGTTGGAATCGCTTGGTTGGTTAGTTGCTTGGTTAAATAAACTTGCTTAAGTAAGTACATCATACTAGTAGATATTTGCTAGTTTGGTTTGCGAATTTTCTATAAATAATTATCTATTGTATTTATATTGTTTTTCATATTTCTCTGGTTTTTCATTGTTTCTATAACTGTTGGTTTTTCATTCATTCATTCATTCATGCATTTTGTCAGTTACATTAAGTTGTTTGAATTTGAATTTCCATAAACACAACACACCACAACAAAACAAAACAATTGAGCGCACATACAACTTATGTATTATGTATGGATGATATGTAAGTATTGTATATTTTTGATAATTCGCCAAAAACATTATGTACTTTTATATTGTAATACTACATGTAGTTATGTATGCATGCCTGGTGGCATGAATTCACGCAGTAGTTATTTATTTATTTTTTTTTTTTTTATTTATATAAGCCAGTTTCTTTGAGTTGAATTAAAGATCTTGTAATCAAAACACATATCAATTTTTTATGGTAACCAATCACTAAGTGAACTCTCACATGTTAAACTTTACTTTTAAATTATGGTATGGTATGGTTATAAGTTTGGTACATAAATATGTCCATAATACATACATATGTATATTTTTATCAATCTATATAACTATGCATATATGACATATAGAATATAATATATTATTTTACGTACAGGAATAATGCAAAATTTTAAGTTATAAATGAAAATGCTGGCAACACAGTTGCAACACCATCTGACCTCATACTATGGATTTCAAGAGAGAGTCATGGACTGCAACGATTTTATTCATTTGGGAATGGGAATTTTGTTTTGTTTCTTCTTGTTGTTGTTGTCTTGTTTTTTATTTATTATTATTTATTATTTTCTTATTTTATACAAAAACACTCTTCTTCTGGTGGTTTTATATTACTTTCATATGTGACACAAATACACATACATACATACATGCATGTATATGTATTTAATTATATATTGTGTATATAAAATTATTAAAACGAATCACAATAAAAAAAAAAATAAAAAAAATTTAATAAAAAAAAAATATATTAATTTTTTATGCACATCAAGCAACAGAAAAGTTAACTTCAACCGTCCGTCGTTTTACGTAAAACAAAATAAACACGTCCAAACGAAATGAAAGTTTGCTAGTTACTGGTTTTCTTATAGCTTAGTTTACTGATCATGCGCGCCGCCGACAGCTTTAACGTTTCATTTACCCCTTGCCCTTGCCAATGCCCATTTCCATGCCAACAGTGGTGGTGAGTGTAGTGAGTAATGGATGTGGATGCAGTGGTCGGCGGTGGCGGCTGCGCAATACACAGAAATACACAACAATAAATACAATCACGTTTTGGCCAAGACTGTGTGAAACAGTTTAAACTAAAACTGTTCATTCAAAGAGTAAGCAGACTAAATTCATATTACTTTTATACATTTACCATATAATTTTTTGGAACGATGGCAGCTGAGCTCTGTTGTGTTGTGTTGTCATCGGACTACACAATACATAAGTACGACACACACACACACACACATAAATATACTCATACATAAACGCATATATACATATGTAAGTGATCTAGAACACTTTTGTTGTTGTTGCTGTTGTTGTTGTTGTTGTTGTTGTTGTTGTTGTTGTTATTGTTCTTGTTAATTGAAATCTGCTTATAAATAAATAAAGAAAAGTAATGGCAACTTGATTTGTTACAATTAAAAGAAAAAGAAAAAATTAGAGCAAATAAAATCTTTTGAAAGAAAATAACTAAAATGTAGTGTTTATTTTTGGTTTATTTAAAATTGCCAACATTGCTTCTAGTGACTAAATGACCGTCCAACCAACCGACTGTCATCGTCATTTGACAATTAACAGTTGTTTGTTAATTTGTGGTCAGTTCGATTTGCCATTTCACCATGAATAGTCACTCGATTACGACCGAAACAACTTGTGTTCTTGTACTACTCGCAAATTGGTTTTTGTTTTTTTTTTTTGTAAGTTTTGTTATAATCTTCACGCAGTGAATAGTATGCATTTATTATAAGTTTGTCATAACGTTTGCAAAACACAGAACTAAACATCGAAAGCCCCATAAAATGTATACCCACATATATTCTTGATTAGCTCGACGACATGAGCCCGACTGTTCTTCTGTCCGTCCATAAAGTATATATATTCTTGACCAGCTCAGTAGCTCGGCTTGTATACAAACTAGACCTACATTTTTTGAGCCAGGGAGTTGAATTTTTCTTTTTACCATACGCTACAAATTTATCGGAATCAGCTGAATCGGACCTCCCAAACATCTCCAAATTGAAATTCATGTTCCTATTGGAAAAACTTTTTTGTTTTTTAAGGTTATCGAATTGAAATTTGTATACTATTAGTCCTATGTTCACCAGCTGTGTAAATTTAAAGACCCTAGGATTATTGGATAACATAGCACCAATACAAATCTAAATTCAAATTCATGTTCCTAGTGGAAAAACTTTTTTTATGTTATCTAATCGAAATTTGTATACTATAAGTCTCTGACCCATGTTCACCAACTGTGTAAATTTCGAGATTTCATGTTTCTATTGGAAAAACTTTTTTGTTTTTTACGGTAATAAATTGAAATTTGGATAATATAAGTGTCTAGCTCATATTCATAAACCATGTAAATTTCAATACCCTAGGGTTACTGGATATCTCCCATAGCCCCCATACAAATCCCAAATCAAATTCAAGTTCTTATTAGGGAAATGTTGTTGTTTTTTGTATTATCGAATTAAAATATAGATACAATAAGTGTCTGACCCTTATTCATGAACCATGTAAATTTCAAGAACTTAGAAAATAGTTAGAAAGTTATATCCACTTTTTTAATTGATGAGTCTTAATATAAATAAAATATGAAATGCGGACGAATTATATTGAGAAAAGCATTCAATTCGCACGACTTAGTTGCCAAGATAAAGGAGAAAAGTTGTTAATACTAACCTAGTCAGTATTAATCGTTTTATTCTAAAAGCTTATCATATAAAGAGATTAAAATTATAGAAAAGCTTCTACTTAATACCCATCTCAAAGAACAATCTTTAAATTTTTGCCACGCTCATTTTATCTGAACTACACATGCAACGCGCTAGTTTAATTTGAGGTCCCGATGGGTGCCGCATTTACGTCCAACCCTCACTAGGACTTTCCACAAAGTAGGTAGCAGTGATACCTGGATCGATCTAGTAACATTATAATGCGGTAATTTACAGACGAACTTCCTTTACTCGAATTTTTTATAACTCAAGCTAAATCGAGTTGCATAACTTCTATAACTGAAATATATCCATAACTCGAATAAAACCTTGAGTTGGATTTTTCGGGGTAAGCATCTTCCAGTCAGTCCACTTTTTAAAGAATGAATTGTAAAATTAGATAAACCATTTTTACATGCAGAACGAAAAGTAGTATTAGTCATAGATAAATGCACATCTAAAAGACTTGGCAAACAAATTAAATTCTATTGAACTGGTATTTTTCCCAACAAATATGACATCTAAATTGTAACCGCTTAACCAGGGAATGATTCAAATTTTAAAATGACTCTAACAAAACAGAATCTTAAAAGTATCATTAAAGCATTTTGAAGCAAACAAAAAAAAATGGAATTATATATATACAATATACACTTCAATTTGTCAAGAGTCAGAAAATAGCAATATTTTTCAAAAAAGCTGGATTGGTGAATATTCTACAAGGGACAAAAAAGATGACATACTTATGTACTTTTAATTTTCTTGACTAATATTGATAACGATCGAAACTTGATGGGAATGGATAAAATTGAATGCCATTAAAACTTCTACTGCTACTCTTGACAACAATTAATTTAAAATGGAATTGATGATTATTTTAAAGAGTTAAAGAATTTTTAATGTAGTGAAAATAACTCACCTTCGCTACATACATGCATATGCAGATGACACAGCCATTCTAGTAAAATCTTACTTGGTTCAAGAAGCTTCAAGGTCACTGCAGGATTACTTGCAAAAATTCCTTGGGCTAAGCGTTTAAACGGAAGAATGAAGAAAGGCAGAGAAAGCGGCGAACTGCGCAAATGCACTGAAGCGTGGCTCTTGTCCAGTTGTCAACTATGACTCTGGAATCATCTCGCAGGTAGACCAAGTCCGCTACATCGGGATGATCCTCACATGGTGAGCGCACATCAGTAACACCACCGCATGCTGATAAGTAAAGTTGCGTGGGATTGTGTGGTTGCTTCAGCATTCTCATGAATTGTCACTCAATAACAATATCTACATATATAATCAAGAATTCTATAACTCGAAATGTCCATCTTATTAGTGTCATCAAGATTATTATTATTTTTATCATTGCTTAGGACCATGAAATTGTTCATGATACAATAATATAAATTTACAAATTCACTTGCATTTTTCAAATTTTGAAATTGCTCTTAAATGGGGGGCCCCTAGACCATAATATTATTCTGTACAGATTGTCGTCACCAACTGAAGTTTCACTTTTTTGCACCCATTAAATCTCTTTTAAATCGTCCTCATTTAATTTATTAAATCAAATATTTGATTCTATTTAAATGTTTATATATTATTGAAAAAATTGACACTTGAGATAAACGATAGTTCATATGGAAAATACATTTCGTGTAAGAAGAAACACCATGAGATTGTTGTTGTTGTTGATAAAACTACTCTTGCAGCCATACATACATAAGTATGTACGAGTTGATTCAGCAAATAAAGGATAAAATCGGCAGAAATATCTTTGGAAATTTGCACCAGACTGCTAACATATGATGCTAAGGATTGACCACTTTCCATTCCGATGGAAATTTACTACTGAGGTAATTATAATGATACCAAAATCAAGCAAACGTGAGCAGTTCGTCAACATTAATCTGACTCAATAAGCTGCCGGCAACAAGTTTCTCTAACTAGTATTTGAAAAGATACTTTTAAAAGAATAGAACCTGCACTAAACGATATTAATATCATCATAGCTGAGCATCTGGTTGATTTTAGAAGACGACATGGAACGTTTGAGCAATGCCACCGAAGTACCAAATCAATTGTGGGTCAAAAACTGTGCTGCTGTCTTTAAGATGTCCCACCATCACTTTGAAGAGTGTGGTATACAGGTATGTTCTATACGTGCACCATACTATCTGCTTCTTAAATCCTATCTCACTGACCGCCATTTCTATGTTCCTCAAACAGCTGAATTATCAAAACTGTATGCTGTGATACCCTAAGGAAGCATACTAAGTAGGCACCGCTCTACATACAATACATATGTAGTCCAATAATTACTGCTGATATACTGGTAAGAAATAATGTTGAGGTAGCATCATAAGCAGGTGACACAACAATCATTGAATCAAATCCAATTGGATTATGTATTTGCATCACAGCACCTGCATGAACAACTTGACATGGTTGAGAATTAACAGAAGCTATGGAATATAGTGGTCAACATGAAGAAGTCTGTTCAAACAGTATTCACCTTAAAGCAAGGAAACTGTACGCCAGCTGTACACTGAACACCAACACATCTATGGGAGTATCGAAATCTTACGCGGCTTCTTAAAACACGGTCTTAACTTAGAACAGAGAAAAAAGTTCGTCTCTACCAGGCAGTTCTTTATCCGAGGTATAGGTATGGACACATGAAATGCAGCTATGGAGATCAGCATGTAACTTCAAAATTGTAATATACATATACAGCAAAGATATCGGCCTATGGTATTCATAGTTTTTGGGTCTAACAAGAGCTTCTTGGTATGTGAAAAGAGCTGAAAGTTTTTGATACAGACATATATGAATAACAATAATACGGATGTTATGTGTCTGAAAAAGTTTCTTACTCCAATCCTGTAGTCTAACACACAATTAAAATTTTAATTGCCAAAAAAACAAATAATTTTATGTGTTTCTTATGGGTTTCCTTATTTGTAGTAAACTTGTAGGGAGCGCATGGAGTGCAAAAATAAACACTTTCGACATGCTAATTTCACTTAATTATTTCAGTAAAAGCATGAAAGCAGCTGAGACTCTGTAAGAGATATATACATATGTACATAGGTGAAGTTTATGATAATTGTTGATTGTTTGTTGAATTAGTTTACAGGAGATTTTCCAACAGTCTGGACGACAGCCTGGAGTTGATGATAACAAAATAAATGCTTCTATGGAACACAATGGAAGATATTCTACTGTTGAAAGGTTTTTATTTTTTATAAGACAAAATGGAGTTTTACTCCCGATTAGAACCACATTTTTTAAAAACTAGCAAGAATAGTAATAAGACCATCTGTGCAATTGACATTTTTGTAATTCCATATATGATATTTAAGGATGTGGTGTGACCCGGAATGAACCGAGTTGGTTTACATGCCTTATTTTAATTCTAATTCTTACCGAAGATGAATAGACATGTCTAGATCGATCGATGCGTATGTATTTATGTACATACATATGTATATTGTCAGGTGTTACTCAACTTCTTTTGGCTATTACATACCGGTTTCAGCAAAAAGATAAATAAATCATTTACCCATATATGGTTACAGGTTATAAAAACAAAATCTTATAGACTTCTGAGTTGTAGTAGATGGTTTTCTATTTCTTGTATTATTGAAGGTTGTTATGAATCATATTTATTTTGTTTTGTTTTTTGTTGTTTAAAATGTATAAAAAAGAACATATCTAAGTATATAAAATCTCCCATATGTGAGTGTTATTAAACGAAAACAGAATATTCACCATACTTAATTTAATTATAGTGCATAGCACCAAGTTCATTCGCCTTTCGTTAAGCTAACAATAATAATAATGAGTTAGAGCAGAGTGACGATTGTACTTTTTAAGGTACATAAGTAGTAAGAAAACAGCATGTCTCAGTGATGGGCTAATTGCGACGAAATCCGATTCTTGGAGTACTTAATGAATACCAGAATCCGAAGTACCAGTATATATAGCCACCCTATATATAGTTTGTAACAACAGGTCCAATTGAAGCCGTAGTTACGAGGTAATTTGTAGCTCCTACCCTTTCCCTCATCCAATCAAAGGTAGCGGCATAGTGATACGAGCATAAAGTCTCTTCTATTCAATCGCCAACGTCAACTACATTTTGGTGCATTCTATCGATAACTAAAGTTGCACAAGCGACTGAATATGGGTGATGTAATTCACGGCTTAACGACCCACTCGACTTAACTATTCGCTGTCATGAAAACACCACCGAAGCTTTGGATAGAAACCCAAAATGTTAACCGAACCTGAAAAATCGAAAAAGGACAACAGACTGGGCATATGGAAATCCTAATGTACACCAGACCAAAGCTGACGAATCTGAGGTAATTAGTATCCTGTAATGATATACATATATATTTAACGTAATTAAATCTAATATTATGATACAATACACTTAACTAAATAGTAAACGAGTGACTAGCTGCTGGGGCCTTCGTTTCGCGATTTAATAACATCGGTTGTCTAAATGTTTATATTGGATATCTTAATATAACTTTATAAGTTGGAAATGTTTAAGAGTGAGGAAGTTTTTAGAAGATAGGATGGAACTTAGGAACCAAAAAGGAAGATCCTTATGATCTCCAAGTAATGGCAGAAGTCAAAAAGATGGTCTAAAGTGCGGTCAGTCACGCAAATATGGCACGGTGGACGAACTGATCATTTGATGAGGTGATGATCCGTGTGCTCGATATACAGGCGGATGAAAGTTCCCCATGCCCATCTGGCTAAGTTGGAAGGTATACAGATTTTTTCACACGTTGGGTTGATGGTAGAGTTCCGGAGGATAAACTGCGCCCATTACGTCAGTTTCTTCGTTTGAAGGTGACAGGTAACAATGTTCTTCAAATCTTTGGCGCTGGTGGAGGTATAACATACATAGATGTGTGATAAGGCACTGCTGATGTGACGCGCTGCCAAGTCGGCGCATTCGTTTTCCCGTATACCTTGATGCCTGGGTGCCCAGAAGATAATGATTTTTTAGTGGCGTTGAGTACATAATTTATAGATTTCTTGAATTGTGAGATAATTATGCTCACAATGTTTATGTATGTGTAATATGGAGGGTAGACTGTTAGAACAGATTAAAACAGATTTGTTGATGATGTAAATATAAAACAAACTAAAATCTTTGGTTGTAAAATTTAATATGGAATTGAAGATCTTGTTTCAATACACAATTTGAAAAAGGTTGCAATTTTCTACATATTATAATATTTAATAATAAAATTTTACTCAAGTACAAATCATCTCTTAACAGACACACCCACTAGCTGTTGGAAGACGAGTTGAACTTATACAAAAGTAAAAGCTTGACTAGAACACAGAGGGGTTTGGCCAAAGCTTATGTAAATTAAGCAAAGCAAATTAATGATAATGTTAATTAATCCTTGTGCGCAACATTACACTTATCATTCTAAAATATGTATGTAAGTATGTTCAATTAGTTTTTTTGACATCTTTGTTATCACTTTCTTTGACTTGGCCACGACCAAGAATCTTTGCCAAACTGTCCCAAATGCCACCGAAAAATATGGCACAAGAAAGATTTTCCATTGGCAGAAATGGATCGTGGATTCCAAGTAAGATTGAAGACAATTTGAAATAGACAAGAAAGATGACAATACCAAAATAGACCAATGCATGTGGAGCCGATATCCAATCAGTTTTTTTGTCTAGTACAAAAATTACAGATGCCAATAACGATGCTTTTGTATAGCTGTAAGTAAAAATTATAAAATAAACCCTCATTGATTTTAATTAAACATTCAGACACATACAATGAAGGTTGCATAAATTCCATGGCTGTCGGTGTCCAAGCTCCGCGTATTAAACGTTCTATCAATTTTGTGAAACCAGCTCCATTGCCCTTCAGTGTACCAATTATAATCATAATTATCAAAGCATTGGGATACAACTTAGCAGCATGACCAACACCATCGTATACTTTTTTGGCTCGGTATATTTCTTTCATTGCACTGGCAACTATTTTAATGGGTAGGAATTTACCGACCTTATAACCGATATCAAATGGTGTATAGAAGACAATATACCTGTCAATGTATTTAAGATTTTAGCCATGTTATACATATATGCATTTTACGAATTTATAACACTCACCATACTAAAGTTCCTACTACAAGTTCTCCATTGTTTTTTAAGGGTGCTAAAATTGGTTCACCTAGTAAACCGTTTGCTACCATGCCACCAGAAAATATAACAAGCATCGTTGACAAATAGCAGGCGAGTGGATGTTTCCTCGAGAACGCCTGAGCATTAGAACCCAAATCTTCGCGAACAGCTAATGCAGCCAGCAAACTATGTGCGATGTCGAAGTATGGAAACATTTTCAGTTTAATCACCTGATTGGCAACGTCCAAAAACGCTTCAGGATCCATTTTCGTGCTGTTCTCTGTACTTGTTTCCGTTCGATATGCCTAACAAAAAAAAAAAGAATTCTGAAATCAAACAAATTAAACATAACTATCAATAACAAATTTAATAATTCTGATCTATATACATAAATGTATATATGTGTATCTATTAGTCCATATGTAGTATCTATTTATAAAAACCGAATTTGACAAAAACAAAAAATTGTAAATTAATTAAAATTAGAATAACAAAAACAATTGATAACTCTTGGTCTCAATAGTATTAAGAAGGCCCACACTCTTCAGTTTAGATATGATCTGTGCTGTTAGTGTGACAATAGATGGATGGAATTTTTATGGGATCATATGTACATATGTATGCTAACAAGCGTAAAGTAATAGGTTAAGGTTACAAGATACAAGATACAAGATAAAAAAAAACATTTGGGAGTTCTTAAGGTCTATTGCGCGAGTAAGATTTTTTGAAGAAAACGGTTATTTTAGACATGTACATACATATTTAGAGGCCTACCATATCAGATTATGTAACAAATCTCCCAATATTTTAACCTCTTGAGGACTTTTTATCAAGCTGCTCATTGATCACATGATCGATTTGCGTATTGCACATAGTCGCACAAATTAAACACATCCATTACCGATATTTGTGAGTACATATTTACATATGTATGTATACTGACACACACATAAGTATTTGCAAAGGGTATCAACAAATTACTTAAATGGTACATACAACCTATATATACCGGTTCTGTTTTGTTTATTGTCTTTCTCTCAAAATGAACTATTCAAATGAGATAATGTATAAAAAATTAATTTCCACAAATTAAACTAAAATTATTGTAATTTAACGTAATTTATAAAAGTAAAGATATACATATTTCTTTTACAAAAAGTTAACTCAACCCGTTTATATTGTTTACATATTTACAATTCTTCTTCTTTTCGAAACCGACAGCCATTGATAGTGAGAGACCATATGATTTTCTAAGAAGTCTTCAAACGATCTTTACAATTTATATCATTTTTGCTTCTGCACGAAAAATATATTCTGGTTATTCTACGTGAATCGCTTTTGGGTTTACACTGTCGATTCAGATTCAGAAACAATGTTTATACCCATCACAGGAGTAAATAGTATTATAAGTTTCTCATGAAGTCTGTAACACACAGAAGGAGACATCGCAGACCACATAAAATCTATATATACAAGGATATATATATTTTTGATCATCTCGATGTAACGAGTTGATTTAGCCCTGTCCATCTGTACGCGAATTATTCCCTCAGTTTTTGAGCTAGGTAGCTGAAATTTTGTGCATAGGTTTCTTTTTACCCCGGATAGTAAAATTGTTGAACGAGCAAAATCGGACCACAGGGTGTGGTACTCCCCATACCAACCCCAAGGTCAAATTAAAGTTCTTATTAGAAAAACTTTTTTATTTATGGTTCGATCGAACTGAAATTTGGCCCTTATGAGTTTTTGGTCCATATCCATCAACCATTTAATTTTATGATCCTAAGGCTACCAAGGAGGGGTACCTCCCATACAAACCCCCATTTAAGTTACTGTTCTTTTTAGAATTTTTTTTTGTTTTTTGTGCTATCAAAATGAAATTTGAAAACTGGAAATGTTTGACCCACATACATTAGCCACTAAAATTTCAAGACCCTTCGACTATCAGGTGGGGTACCGCCCATACAAGCCCTCTACTCAAATTCATGTTCTTATTAGAAAAACTTTTGGACAAAGTAAGTTTCTGTTTCATTTTCATTAACCATGTAAATGTCAAGATCCTAGGATTACTGGATCGTATAGCTCCAGTATTACATCTTCGGCATAGTCGACGATACCCTTCTTTCTGGGTCATTCCTTTTTGACTAAAACTTCAACAAAAATTTTACAATTTCAAATTTGCCTATTTGGTTTGTTTATTGTTTTGGACCATTATCAGCTGTTTTTTTGTTTTTTTTTTGTTTGAAACTCTGTCGAAAATGCCAGTTTGCAACGGGAAATGACAGAAAATTTTCCGCCGCTGACACAAATTTGCCAGCCCTGATTCGATTCAACACTGATTCCATTGTTGAATACAGACAGAATGAGAGAGATCATCTCAAAGCAAATACAACTATACAAAAATTTGCATCCAAAATATTCTGTCCCCTCTTACCCAAAAATTAGATCAACTGCGAGCTCGTTCTCGTTTCTTCGAACATTCGCATGTTTTTTTAAAAAGCATTGTAGGAAAAATGGAATGATCAAAAAACTACTTTTGTAAAGTCAATATCAAACCCATATGGTAACCGGGAATATTACAAAAAATACTACAATACATTTATTTAAAAAAAACCCTTTTTTTTTTGTTATAATTGGACAATGTTATCCACCGTTTTAATGGCTACAAAAATTGTTTCTACTATTGTTTCTAAATAAAGGCAGATGACTTACATAGTTTCTAAATAATTTACAGTGAAAGATAAAAAGTTGATATTAAGAAAAGGAGCCTAATAGCCTTTCCAAACTGAATAAAATTATGTGAGTTCTGATTTGGCGTCAATAGTGGCATTCTTGAGTTCTGAACAGATGGTTTTTATTTTGATCTATTCACGGACCGAGAAGATTCGCAGGTCTCTGGAAATAACTGAGTTACGTACGTATCAAGGTGCATTTGCGATCTAACGATTTTTTTATACATAGACTGTATTTCCATTCATGTATATCTAACATTTAACCTACCAATGGTGGTCTCTTTTATTTTATTAGTTCCCCAATATTTGTTCTGATCTAATCTATTCTGCTCTGATCTCTTGGATACATTTCCATCGCAACCAACCCATCCATAGCTGCCAAATATAAACATATATTTTATCATAGCGACTCGCGCTTTGCACGGTGATATTTGCAGAGAGGTAAGTGGTTCTGCTACCTGACTGAAAATACAGGAGTCCTCATTGACATGCATTCGGAAAATTCAAACAGAAAACTACTCTAAGATCTATCCCTGTCATGACTAAGACGAACAACAAGGACTCTCTCCTTCTTAGCAAAGAACTCCTTTCTGTTTCTTTATCGGTTTCATCATTTAGAAGCAAATGATATCTGTTTGCGTTTCTTGTTCATATTTGAACGACTTCTTGACGTAATTAATACAACAAAGTTTTTAGTTTAATATTGCCCGTCATTTATCAAAAATTATTAAAATATCTTGAACATTCGTAAAAAATTCTCTAAATTACAATAAGAACTGAATCAAAATCCGTTTCGTTATGCAGATGATCCTCTTATCGGAACAGATGGGGATTTCAACTTTCTTTTAACCTATGTATAGATATAGAAAGAACCTGAGGTAAAGTTAGTATGAAAAATTTATATTTTGGTCTAATATGTATTTGACACACTTTGAGGAACAACTGAGAGGATTCACGAAAGGTTTTTTAACTCATCTCTATCTATCCATCTACAATATGAACACAGTTCTTATTTTTCTAAATAGTCTGCCAGTTTTTGTCATGAAAAATTGAAATTTTCTTATAACCCGAGTTTCGAATTAATTAAGAAATTAATAAACTGCTGTAAAATATCACTGAATGTTTTAATAGTATTTACTACAACTATTAATTTCGAAAGTCTGCGAAAAATTGTTAATTTTTATAGAGCAACAAGTTGTTATTGAATTTAAATGTCTTAGAATCACAATGAATGAGAATGAGTTTTAAGATTTTTAAAGTTTTGGCGCTACATAATTTTTTCACGATTCATTCGAGATTTTGATGGAATTTCATTGGAAAATAGTAGAAAAATAAAAATCAAATCACTAAAAAAATATTTGATATTGAAATATCAAAAAAATCACAATAGTTCAATAATCAATATTTGTTTAACACATTTTGAAGATCATATACGATTTATAATAATAATAAAAAAAAAAAAAAAAAAATTGTAGGCACAAATAAATGTAAGTAGTAGTATAATCGGATATGAAAAACATATAGACTTTGTAATACACATAACACAACACATAACATAACATGTCGGTACAAGATATTTAAAAATGGATAAATTTAAATATATACTACATGAGTACATTGTATGTATGTATGTATGTATGCATACTGTATATTTTTATCTAGCTATGAGAAAATGAATTGGCGAAATACTCAAAAATATAGTCACAAAGTCACAGAGTCACATTATGAAGAAGTCACAATCAAAAACATTATAATATTGATTTATAAAGATTAGATTAGAATTCACTGTTTAAATTAAATAAATTTTCTAAATGTTTTGAAGTAGTTTTTATGTAAGCCATCCATGCATTGTTATTTTATTTTATTAGATTCTTTGTCTCTTTCTTTCTTTTTAATCAGCTCACAGAAATATGCCCCATGATACTTGCCACAAAAATAAGGAAAAATTGAATTTAGCACGTCCGACCACAAGAGAACAATCTTCGACACATAGCAGCTCGTTCGCGGTGACTGGGCTGTTGCGATTAGTCTCTTGATTACACCACCTCGCATTCGTTAGTTTTTCATCCCAGCATGTGTTTCATGTGTTGTGAGATGTATAATTTTAGAATATATGCGCCATATACATGTATCTTGAGCACAAACAAAATGCACACATACAATAGTATAGGAGACGCTGTAAGCATTCATACATTTGAATTGGATTGAATTCGATGGGATGGGATTGGTGCGCCATACATACTTAGTACAGTCGAATTTCTCTATAAAGAACTTCTATACAACAAATGAATATTGTCCAAATGATTTCGTATGATGGGTGACATTGGGACAAATTTCTTCATCCAAGATTCATTTTGGAGATAAAACGTGGAGTCATATTCCGACCAATGTATTTGTAGCCCTTTATTTATTATATTTAACATTATCTATATTATCCTCCAAAAATTGTAAGCAATGTTGAGCCATATCTTCCTATGGTACAATGAGCTATCACGAGCGAAGCCCTTGCTGCCAATGATTTCCGATCCAGACATTTTTTTTCGATTTCTATATGTCTGTTTTTCTATCCAATTCTTTATACAATAGAAATCTTCAGCTATTTATCTCAAAAATTTTCAATGAAAGCTGTATTTTGACTTAACTTTTATCATTGTTATACTTTCTAAAATTTCTACGTAATAAATTCATTTTGCAAGCTTGTGCGAATTCTTTATAGGCAAATTTAACTGTACAATACTCATAAAAATTGATCAACTTGTATGAGTAGTAAGTAAGTATACATATGTATGTTTTTACCGGCAGGCTTTAATATTGCACAAAATTATAGATAAATTCCAACATTGCCAAAAATATACTTTATAAAAATATGAGTACATACATATTTTAATATATTATAACCATATTGATATTTAGGTCAATGCGCGGTTTCGTTTGAGTTTAAAACTTAAGAATTAATGGATTGTACCTCAAAAATGCTTCAATAAAAGAATAGACTAAAAACGACTCTGGTTTCTCTTATAATAATACCAACTACAATAAATTGGATATGATAAATTTCAGATATTAAGCATATTGGAGAAAGTTCAAACATTATTCATATGTAATTAATATTTCCGCATTATGTATATCTTAAAACCAACAAGCACTTTGGACTCGACTTGCAAAAATATTCTGATCTAGTCTGATAATGATAAAATGTTAGTGCCCTAAAAATGGAACCTAATTTGTCAAAATTGTTAAGGTTATGGGATGTTAAATTTAAACAAGCACTTTGGACTTGATTGTAAAAATATTAATATAAATATCTGATAATGATTACATCGTCAGTGTCCTAAAAATGGAATTTATTTTGTAAAAATTGTGAAGGTTATGGATTGTTAAATTTAAACTAAAATAAAACACCTTTTTTAAGTCCTTAATATTCAGACTATTAATATGAAAAAAAAAATTTGGTTTTTAGCTTTTCTATATTTATAGTACGAGACGACAAACATACGAGTATGTATCATAACCAGGGTATGAAAAGTGGGAGGACTATTGTATTGTATGGCCCCGCTGTCACATAAACCTATAACACCATCAGTATTTGTAATAATAAACAATTTTTAAAAAGTAAGGAAACGAAGACCCACCCGGGATTACCCTCAGAGTCAATTGTTCATGTTATCGCTATTTAAGGAGGTTTCTTAGCGTATTATACAATTTTTTACAATTTTGGATTTATCTCACCAGAGACCAAGGAACAGTCATTGCAGGGGACTTCTGCGTATAAGCGTACAACAATGAAGGCCAAGGTGGGTCTGTCAGCCAATAAGGTCATGGCAATAGTTTTTTAAGATGCACGCGGTATCATTCACATCGACTACGTTGAAAAGGGCGAATATTATTCAATGTTGTTGGATAGTTGTAGAAGATAATAGTGCATGAACTGCTATCCCATCTAAAATATTCTCCAGATTTAACTCTCGGTGACTATTTCCTTATTCCAAAGCTGAAGAAATGGGTCAGCGGTAAGAGATATGTATCGAAAGAAGAGATCATCTCTGAAACAAACATTTATTTTGAGGACCTTGAAAAAGTATATTATTAAGAAAGAATACAAAATTGGTCTACGTAGAGAAATGAATCGGTTATTTGAAAAAAAAAGATATTCCAAAATTTACTGACTTATCTAACTTCCCTCGTAATATTAGAAGTTAAGGGATGAAAAGTTGGTTAAGAAACCTTTAGATTGATATTTTTTCCCAGGTAAATATTGTATTCCCAAAATATCTCGATCTTGTATTAACATTTGTACAACGAAAAGAAGGCAACACAAAATTTCAGCTCCTTACCTCAACAATTAAAACTCTAGCTTCCTTAGAAACTAATAAGAATATTATGTTCGTAATAGCAGTAGATTGTATGACAAGAATGGAAACGATGGAAATGAAACGAAACTGATGGTTGATACGGCTGGAACAATTCTGTCAACGCACAATAGTAAATTTATGCTCTGTTTAAAATCTTGAGGGCAACAATTTTGGATTTTATGTATTTTTTATTTTATTTTTTTAAACATTGTTCGAAACGATTGTGTTATTATTCCAATAAAAAATATTTCATGTCTATTTAAGACTATGCAAAATTAGCGGTTATTTCAAAATCTGCATAACGGCTTATTAGTGTAGAATTATATATTTTCATTTATTAAAACTCTACCAAGTAGTAATAAGTTGGCTGGAACTGAAACGACTAAAATGTGTGTATGTCAAGGACAATTGTTGCTTGTTGTACTTGCATAGTTTTACGAGGATTTTATGCAAAATAACCGGTTATTTCAAAATCTGCATAACAACTTATTGGTGTAGAATTATACATACTACGATCGAATAAATGGACCAATATCTGTAAATGGATTCTCTATACGGTTCTGATTATTTCAAAATACGTATTTGCTTTATTATTAATATAAAATTCTCATACTATATATTTTCTTTGGACACTATAAAGAAAATATAATTTAGATCATTATGTAAGTGTTTCATTTATTAAAAATCTATCAAGTAGTAAAAATTGAATTAGATGGAACTGAAACGACTACTGTGTGTGTATGTCATGGACAATTGTTGCTTATTGTACTTGTATACTTTTAGGAGGATAGTTCCAGAAGTACTCAACATGTAGAAGGAATGTCGACATTCCTATGGTAAAAATAAATGGTTTCAGAAAATTTATATTATAATTAGTATGACAAAAAAATAAGTCATCAGAAAGGTACCAGTCCACCCCTATAACAAAGCGGAGCTAAAATTTAGTCCGGGAGAGTCTGTTCCTTCGTTTACAACAGTAAAATATTATTGTTGGCATAGGCTGTATGAGCTGCCAAGACGAACATCGCATTGGTCGACCAAATGAGGTGACCTCGCCAGAAATGTTAAAGAAAATTCATAAAGTGGAAATAGGAGAATTGAGAATAGTTAACACATATTTGATCATTGTCGCAATGGCTAAAATGGAACTGCTTCCTCACGCACCATATTCGCCAGATTTTTTTCAAAATTCGTTGTGTACTTCTCGAACTACCCTCGTACAGTGTATGTTGTTGTGTTTCATAGACAATTGTTGATTGCAGTACTGTGAAGTAAACTCAAAGTAAAAAATCGATATATTCTGTTAAGTGTGTTTTCTGAAAATATAAACAATATGAATCGATATGCAGTAGCTTGTGTTATTGGATGCTGTGCACTGATATTTTCTTCGATAATGCGCTATAATTCGCACCCAGGTAATTCTATAATATAATTGGTACATTTACTTACATATAAGTAAGTAAGATGCCAGCACCCCTAATTTGATTTTAAAAAACGGCAAAATGTCATCGTTTGATTACTTTTTGCTGTGGGCGTCTGAGCATTAGATTAGTTAGGAATTATTTTTGAAATTGGGTGCGTTGTAATTCAATTGATATTATCAGCTTTTAATGTTATACGATAAGATTAGATAGACGGCCTGCTTGGTTCAGGACCAAAATATTCCAGAAGCCTTATGGCCCATAGTGATGCCTGGTTTAGACAGCTTTTAATTTCAGTGTTCACCTTGGACTTTGCCGATATAAATGGCCTATGTTACCACTCTCAGTATTCTTATACCTGCAAAGCACTTTAACTGGACAAGATAGCAATCCAGCAAGGAAGATGAAGATTATTCAAGAATTGTTTACACTTCGAAGACTCGATTATTTGTGGAAATCTTAAAAAATTAGTTTTAAATGTGACCACACCGATTGTCCATGTCAACTTTCATAATGCCCAAAATGATTCAACCGTCCCCTCTGCTCTTTGTTCGTCGTTGGCAACTTTGATATTTTCCAACTTGTACTTTTGAATCTAACTTTCTCGGTTGTTTCGTTAAATATCTTAAAGATATCAGAAGAAAGCATCTGGAATCGGATCGGTTGTGGCCACCAAATCCACATGAAGAGTTATCTATACCCGTTTTACCGGCTTTACAATATTTTAAGAATGCTGCTGTCTGCTCAGATGACCACATATGCAGTGTTATTGGCAGGTAACACATTATCAACTAAATATCTATTGTACACAATTTTGTATCTGATATTATTACCTCTTTAATTTTTGAATCACTAGACAAACTTTAGAACATGCTGGCAGCGCAGCAGATGCCGCTATATCAACTCTATTATGCAACGGACTTTTAGCAATACAAAGTATGGGAATAGGTGGCGGTCTACTGATGAATGTTTATAAACATGAAAATCGCCGATCATATAGTATACTAAGTCGAGAAGTTTCGCCGCATTTGTTAAATCTAGACATGTACAGAATATTTCGGAATAGCAGCGAATTGCAGCAATCAAGTCTTTCGATTGCCGTTCCGGGAGAATTAATGGGATACGCCATAGCTCATGAGCATTTCGGTAAATTACCTTGGAGTGAATTGATATGACCAACTGTCGATATATGCCGATTTGGATACCAGCTCACCAAACATCAAAAAGATTCTTTATATATGAACAAATTCATGATAATGAAAGACAAGCACTTGCGAAACATGTTTGTTGATCCAGTAACAAAGGATTTTCGGCGCTTGGGTGAATATATACATCCTCCCAAAGAATTATGTGACACATACGAATATTTAGCAAAAAACGGTCCAAGGAGTTTCTATAATGGAAATCTTGGCAATAAACTTTTATTAGATTTATTGGATATTGAAAGTCCGATAAGAAAATCGGACCTAAGCAAATTCCAGGCACGCCAAGTCCCTTCGGTAATGGTACCTCTTGATGAATACATCTTACATTTGACACCGGCACCAGGAAGTGGTCAAATAATTGGACTTATTATGAATATTATAAAAAAGTTTAAAAAAAACTTTCAAAACCCAAAGACATTAGATTCCCTGGATATTCACCGCATTGTGGAAGCTCTGAAATTTGGTTTCGCAAAGCGTTGGGAACTGGATTTATTTTCGAATAAGGAGGTACAAATTTAAACAATACAATAGAATGAATCCTAATAGTTGAATTTAGTTTTTAGGCAATCTGACTAGTCCAAAAATTGGACTCAAATTGGCCGATATGATAAATGATAACTTCACTTTTAATAATCCTAAATTTTATGGAGCACAACGCTACTTTCTTTCCAGAGTAGAATATGGTACCGCTCACATATCGGTGCTAGCACAAAATGGTGACGCTGTCTCTGTTACTAGTTCCATAAATTATTAGTAAATATACTCTCTCCATAGACCACCTAGTTCTAGGTCTAGTTGCTTTAAATGAAATAATAATGATTTATATTCCTTACTTTTAGTTTTGGAAGTGGACGCACTGGAAACCGTACTGGTGTCCTGTTTAATAATGCCATGTCTGATTTCTCATTTCCACATTTGTCAAATTACTTTGGTTTACCATGCTTGGAACGAATAAATGGTATTCAAACTGCATCTAGTCCTATGTCATCCATGGCACCAGTTATAGTCACAGGACGCCGTGATGGACATGTTCGCCTTGTTGCTGGCGCCGCAGGAGGAACCAAAATCATTAGTGTCCTAATACAACTACTAGTGCGCACACTTTGGAAAGAACAAGATATA
>JBANCV010000270.1:0-52626 GCA_037040105.1 Amiota albilabris
TTCATTCCAAACTATTTTGTAGTTTTTTTTCTTTTTGAAAAGTTCGGAAACTTTTGACACACACCTTGTATATAAATTTGATGTGAAAATTATTTAATCATAACACGTATCAGAATGAGTATAATGTAATAATAACAAGAGTTTGCAGCTTACGGGTAAGCACTGGTGTCAGCGACCGAGACTTGCAAGCATATAGCAGCACGGATTTTACATTGGAACTGAAGATACCAAGTTAGATAGGTGTTGGGCGATATGGAATTTGAGGTCTTTATATTGTTCAATTGGCAAAAGTGGTATGCAGATGATACTTTGATCCAAAGATAACAAAACTTCTAATTACGACTAATTTCTGTATCCTATACGGTAAACCGAGGGGTCATAACAATGCCTGCTACAAATGATTGTTTCCAGGGGGAAAAAAAAAGTGAAACATTTACAATATTTCATAAAAAACATATGAAATGAAACAAGTTTCTTATGTCACATTGTGATTGTTAAAATAGAAAAAAATTACAATTACTATTTATCAAAGAAAAAGAAATTAAGATTTCCCAAGTTCTATTTACGATTTACAAATACCATGGAGCAATGTAAGTTTATAGTTTTCAAAGTGCATAGAAAACATTCCGTACAATATGTAATTTTGCAGTGAATAATATGCACAATGGATTATCGGATTTGATACGTCAGTATGAGCTGCTCAATGAAGGTTATGTCCAAATCGAAAGAAAGCTTATTGATATGGATCGACAGCTCGATCAGATGGTAGAAAATCGACAAAAAACGCCTTTTGAAGAACTCAAAAAAAAAATTAAGAATGCTAAAAAAGGCTTAGTAGATTCCATTCGGAAAATGTTGACCAATATAATCCATAAAGTTTATAACTGGCAAATTGTTATATTTTCATTTGAATAAGTTTTATTTATTTAAAAGTTTGCAAATCATAATCAATTTCTCCATTTGATGCAGATTTTGAATTAAAAAATAATTAAAGAGTTAATATTTATTAAATAAATTTTGTCTTTTGGACTTTCAATTTATGTTTTTTCATACGTTTTGACATTTGTTAGGATAGAATAGAATACGAAAGTCCGAGATCACTTAGAACTCTAATGGCTCATAGTAATGCGTGCTTAGTTTAGCTTCAGCAATTACCCCCTTCAATGTTTCTGGGAATATCGAAATCCTAAGCTATTATTATCAATACTTTGAGGGATCTTATACCTTCTAAACCCCTATGGCACTTCAGCCAGGCGGAAGCAAAGGCATGATCAATATTGAAAGGGAAAGCAATCTTACCCAGTTCCCCCCTTCATTCTGTATCTGGCTCTATAGGTATATCGAGTAACTTATCATTTACTGAAGAGTCGAAAGGATCCAATCATATCAATCTATCTATTTTTTCGAAATTTCAAAGAGATACGCAGCTGATATGTGACATAAAGACTCATTTGAATCCAGTACAGATAAAGTATTGAATAAATTTTTGTGCGAAACACACTGTTCTCTAAAATTTATTATGTGTCTGGTTTACCCTTATATAATCAAAAATTTTATAAAGCCTTTAAAGTATCTTTTAAAATTTTAAATATAGGAGATAAATTTTATAAAATCTTATTATTTGCTCTGCTAGCTCGGTAGGCTGTCAATCTTTTACTAAAATTTTTAATACATTTTTCGCATGATTAAGGTTCAATTAGTGATATTTCCTCGATAATGTTGTGTTTGAGGTGTTGACTAATTTGAGGATTATCCGTATAATCTTTACTCTTTAAGAAACCTTATAACAAGAAGTCCGATCGCATGATCTTGGTGGCCAATTCTTCTAGAAATTATTCGATTAGTAAAGTTCTTTTTCAAAAAATCGATTGATTTCTTTGCTGTGTGGCGTCCTGTTGAAACCAGATATTTTCCAACTGATTCCAAAATTCCAATTTTTTTTTTCTTCCAACTTCTGAATAACTTTCTCCATATTCAAAATAAGTTTTAATATTCACTCGTGCTCTGTTCCATTTTATCTAACCGGTGGAATCTAGCAACTGTAAAAAAATGCCGTCTAAATTAAAAAGATACCTTAAATGAACACCCTACCTATATTTGATCCATTGGCAAGCCATTGTTTTACTTTGTATGTAGCTCATAAAAAAAATCATAACTCGAAATAAATTCTATGACATTCTTGAAAAGAAGCATCTCAAAAGACCCTTCAACTTGTGTAAACTAATATATGAATCATCCTCATCTTCATCATGATTATCATAAAAGATTGGTGCTTACCAAAAATCATATAGATCATTTTCATGTTTAAGAGGTGCATACACGTCTACTAAGTAAGTATTTGTATGCCAGGCTTGTGAAACAATTGATTGGAGTATAGAACTACATAAGTATTATATGATACATGTATGAGTATAATATGATGCATGTGAAATCAAATCAGTCAATATTTTGTGCGTTTTTTTTAACTCAAGAAACACAATACAATTGACATCGTTAAGAAATTGATTGTTGCAATAAGAAATGAAAATACAGTAATTGTAATTTGTGTTATTGGAAAATTGCATGACAACAAAAAGTGCATTTAAGTTCAATTACGAATTCATTCATTATAATGAGCCATCAAAAATTTAAATTTCATTTTCTTTTTGTTAAAGAAAACCAAAGTCAAGTCAAAGTTTACAGAGGAGAGACAGAGAGTACAGTCAAGACCATTAGTAAAGTGAAAGGGAGTTCACAAATAACATAAACATGCCCACATCACATTAAAATCAAAAGAAAGCAATTGTATTGTTGGACCTGAAGCTGTGAAGGATTGTTGGATACATCAGAAATTCGGTCATTCACTTTGACTTGTAGATATAGACATGTACATGGTATGTAAACAATGTTTAGAGATGAGACATAATATAATCTGGAGATTTCTTCATTCAGTCATTTGACAATCAAACTGCTAGAGTCACCTAATCTCAGGTACTGAATCCCCAATCACAAAGAATTTTCCATATCAGATATTCTAAATGCATCCATTTATACAATGAGATTCTTTAGTTGTATCATAAATTTTTACTTAATCTATAGGTAAATCAAGGTGAGTAAAGGAATTGAATGAATTCAATGGTTAATTGCGAAAAGGATTAAACTCAACCACTCAGCATAGCATTATTATCTATTTCGAAGAAGGTACTAGAAAGTAGTAGCAACAGTGCAATACATTTGTCTTATTGCGAGGAAAAAAGATACAATATACAAAGTGCAATTTGCCATGGAATGCATACTTAGCCAAAAGGCAATTTTAAATTGCTAGTGAGAACACTGAGAAACAGAATAGATATAATGATAAAGATGAAAGATGAGGATAAAGATGAGGATGATGATGATGATGATGATGATGATGATGAAAATGAGAATGAGAATGAAGATTTAAATGTTAATACTAGTATAGTATAGTAGTAAGGGATGTTCGAAGTTGCTTTTGTGAAGTGGCGCATCAAATTTACTGCAAGTAAAATTTATGATTTCAACAACAATTGTTGCCACTTGCTTTTGTTGTTGCTGTTGTTGATCCTTAGGATGTCTGAGGCATTATATACATATACGTTATATGTACAACGTCATTGCCTATAGTTTCAGTTTCATTTATTTTCTCTTTTCTTTTCTTTTCATTTCATGTCATTTCCATTCTCTTTTCTTCTCCTTTTTTGCTGCTGATGTTGATGATGTTGGCATTGCTGTTGCTGGTATCGTATTCATTCACAATCAGACATTTTAGTAATTGTTGCATTTATTATTGCCATGACTGTTGATGTTGATGTTGCTGTTGTTGCAACATCAAAGTGCAATTTGGCCACTCTTTATTGCATATTATTTTACCCCAACTTTCTGCTTTTTCGCTGTCTTTCAACGTCAACAATATCAACATTCAGCATTCAACAACATTTTGCTTATCATCTCAATGTTGTTGGTAATGCAAGCTTTTGTCTTGCACTTGAACGTGCGCATCCACAACATCATCATCATCCACATTATCATTATCATTATCATCAGCATGATAATTATCATTCGCATCAGTGGCATCATCTTCAATGCTTTTATAGACTTCTTTATACACTCTTGTTGCTACAGTTGCCATTGTTGCTGCTGCTGTTGCTGCTGTTGCTACTCTTGTTGTTGTTGTTGTTGTTCTTGCTGGTGATGTTAATGTTGTTGCTGCAAGCTGCTGTTGCTGTTGATACTTTATTTGCTTCACTTTTTGTAGCATGCAACATATTTTGTGCCGCTTCAAAAAAATGCTATCAATGCATTTTCCAACTTGCATTTTTACTTACTTTATTCTGTTGTTGTATTTCTTTGAT
This sequence comes from Amiota albilabris, assembly GCA_037040105.1. Taxonomy (NCBI): domain Eukaryota; kingdom Metazoa; phylum Arthropoda; class Insecta; order Diptera; family Drosophilidae; genus Amiota; species Amiota albilabris. The sequence goes on from JBANCV010000270.1 coordinate 4,353, forward strand.
GCTTTTTATTTATTTATTTTTTGTTATTATTATTATTATTGTTGTTGTTGTTGTTGTTGTTGTTGGCATTGCACGCGTGCTTAATTTAAAAGTGAAATTGATTTTTTTATTGGTTTTCACATTTTTTTTTTTTTGTGTTTTTGCTTTCGTTTTGTTTTTCTTCTGTGGTCTTTTTCTCTTTTGATTTTCAAGTGAAAATTTTTATTTTTCATTAATTATTTTTAATTAACAAAATAAGATAAAAACAATATTGTTAATAACGATATGAAAATCATTTTTAAATGTCTTACTGTAATATCATTAATTTGTTAATTTTATTTACAATTTTTTTTTTTTGTTTTTGTTTTCGTTGAGAATCGCAAGATTTAATGGATTTCAATTCAAATTTAACCCTTTGCTGCACGTGCTTATTTGATCCTATTAAGTTCTTATCTATTTTTTCGGCTGATTTTTTTAAGTGCTCAATTTTTAATTTTTAAAAACAAAACACAGAAAAATTTGCAAAAGTTCATACATTTTTTGTATTTGTTTTGATAAATCAATGCTTGTCATTTACAATTCTTTGAATATTTTAATGAAATATTGAGCACGGCTATATAACAAGTGGTCCATAAGACAAGTGCAATTTTGAGTCATTTTTTCGAGCAATCCGATGGAATCTTGTTAATGACACGAATAATATTCACAGATAGTTCAATTGCACGATCTAGGTAGCCAATTCATTGGTCCATAAAGCGAGTTAAATTGCTGACCGAACTCATTTCTCAATTGGTCCATTGATTCGCATGCCTTGATGGGCTGTTACGCCATTTTGCTGGAACCACATGTCGACTCTTGCATTTTGGGAAAAAAAAAAGTTTGTAAAATGTTCCATGTAGCCAAGTTACTCAATCCCAATTGCTGCGAATGGCGTCAAATTATTTATTCAATCACGGTTCTAGTCAACACTGGCGAATAAAGCAGCAATATTTTCCTACGCACTATATTCGGAAATGGCTTTTTTTCCGCATAAGTGCGGAAAATATAACTAAACCCTAGAAAATTAGCATATTTGTTGGCCATATTATTAAAAATAAATATTGAAAATTTGGGATCTATGAGATCATGCTTCTGATCACCATCCACATGAAAAACCCTTGTTAAATTATTAATATTATATTCTTCACGCAGTTTACAGTATTATAAGTTTATCATTAATTTTGTAATGCACAGAAGTAGACATCGGAGACCCCATAAAGTACATAAATTCTTGATAAGCTCGACGAGACCAGTTGATCTAGCCACATCCGTCTGTCTGTCTGTTTGTATGCAAAATAGTCCCTCAACTTTTGAGGTAGAGAGCCTTTCATTATATGCACCATATTTGTCGGAATCGGACCGCTAGTAGGGGTACTTCCCTTACTCAAATTCATGTTCTTATTTGAATAACTTTTTTGTTTCTTGTGCTATCAAAATGAAATTTGGACACTGGAAGTGTTTGTATACTTATAAGCCACTAAAATTTCAAGACCCTCGACCTATCAGGAAGGGAATCTCTCAAGCAAACCCACTAATCAAATTCATGTTCTTATTAAAAAAAAAAAAAAAAAAAAAACGATTTCGTTTATGTGCTATCATCTTGAAATTTGGACTAGGACTAGTTTTCTAGGGATGCGTAAAAAGTATTACATCTTCGGCATTCTTTCTTGTTTCCTGTTTTATTTTTCTTTTTTAATTCTTATGTGAAATATTATTTTCAAAGTCACCACTTTTTGAGTTTGGCGCAGCAAAACTGTATTGGTATCAGTACCAGGATATTTTTCGTAATTGAAAACCATGTATTTTCTGTTTTTTCATCAAGCACAGCAAAGAGCAGAAGCAACAAATTTAAATTCAATTAAGCAGCTTAGCCAGAAAATTAGTGTAAAAGTAGAAAAGGAGTAATAGGGCCCCGCCAATGCTTCAATAGCAACATATGGTTAGATGGGATTCTCATTATCCCTGAACTGACATTGAATATGGTCATTGCTAAATCATTTTAAATATATTGCGGAATTTTTGTGGTGCAACTCTAAAAATTTTGAACAATTTAAATTTGATTCGGTTGAGAGAGCCATGGATCGTTTTACACTAGAAAAACAATTTATTTTTTCAACTTTAAATAAATCAAAAATATTAATTAATGTTTATTAATTAATTTTTAATTAGACTTAACAAAAAAAAAAAAAAATATTATTTATATTATTCAAGGAAAATAAGCGAAAACTTCTACAAAAACCAAACATACATAATTTATTGACAATCAAGTTTCTCTTTTTACAAATATGAAAGTGCATGTGTGTAAACATAGAGTTTTAATATCTTTTACAAGATATATTTGTTTGAATTAAGCATTTTAAAAGGTTTATTAATAAATAATTGCTCAGAATCATAATGCATTCATCTTGTACGGACTGTGTGGTTTTTACCTTCTTCTCGACACTTTTTCCATTAAAGGCACCCAGGTGTAAGCACCAAGCACCAAGCACCTTTCTACAATTCTATAGGTGGCATTACTGTACCAAGTATATGTGCTTAATGCTTCCGGACATTGTCTTGATAAAATTTAAAATGTGGTTTGTTGTCCCTTCCAAACCCAAATTTCGTCACACTGCTTACTAAATTTTGTGCGTTCATGGTGTTTTCATTAAATGCCAAGTTTCCAACTCCCTTGCACCCCTAAATCATCATAGAAGATTCTGAAAATTTTATAGTTGGAATTATGTGATGGTTTTACAATGATGTTAATGGCTTGCGCCGTACTCTGGTGGGTTCCATCATTATAAAAAAAAGCATAAATTTCATTTTATCACCAGAGCGGATATTTTTAAGTACGAACATCTTAAAAATAAGCACTCAAATAAGCAAAATAAATCTCTTAAAATACGTGTACATATTATGGAAATGGTTTATATTCTTATTTTATAATTTTCTAATTCTATGAATAAATCATATGCATTTTATTCGTATTGAAAGGGTTGGTTTTTTATTAGACTAAATTATATTAGATGATGTTTTAATTTTCAAATACAAAACACTTTCGTTTTATATAAAAAGAGTCAGCTCTGTTGGGTTCAGTTTTTGTACGTATGAGTCCCTGGTTTCCACACCTTCCATTTATTTCTGTAAGGGATATATATAAGAAATATTCTTAGTTTTTCCAAGATTGGTTCTAAGCTTTTCAGAATAAGCGTCATTTCTCAAAGGAAATATAGAGGAACGTTTAACGGATAGATTGGTATTAGTATTGGTATGCCTGGGGTTTCAATAGCACTTGTAAGGCTCGAAAAATTGCCTTTTATATAAGCGAGATATCCAATTAAGAGTTTTATCATTGCTATCAAATGAATGCACTCTTCTTTTCCAGAATATGTTTATGTTAAGAAATGGGCAATTGACATCGTTACTAGAAATAATTTATGTATGAACTGAAATAAAGATTCGTTCTAACTTAGTTTTTATTCCCAATTAAAACATTGAAGATAGTTTGTTGGGTTGTAAAAAAACATTTATGGTAGCACTAATATATTTTTCCCCAGTTTATCGGAGCTTTTAATGGGAAAAATGGTTAAAAACAAGTCCAACCAAAAGGGGTTTCTTCGACTATGCTGAAATTTAAATGATTGATGAATATGGATCAGAAACCTATTGTGTCCAAATATCATATTGATAGCATAAAAAACAAAAAAGTTTTACTAATAATAACATGAAATTGGATAGAGGGTTTGTATGAGAGGCGCCGCTCCTAGTAGTCCGATTCCGTTGATTCCGACAAATGTGCAGCGTATGATAAAAAGAAAGCTTGAGCTCTCTGGTTCGAAAACAGAGTCACTAGTTTGAATGGCTACACACTGACAGACCGACATGGCTAGATCAATACGTCTTGTCGCTCTGATCAAGAATTTATGTACTTTATGGGGTCTACGATGTCTCCTTCTGTGCATTACAAACTTTATGACAAACTTATAATATTATTCACTACGTGAGGAATTTAAATATACATGGAGTTTCTTTAAATAAGGACTATGTATTCAATTAACTGATTAATTCTGAATACATAGACACAGTAACTTCTTAGTATGGTCGACGAACTTCCCGAGTCCTGTGTACTAAATGTCTTTAAAGCCTTCTCGAATGTCTTCCGGAATATCTTTTGCTACCAGTATGCCCTTGTTATTGTTTCACTTAGGCTTATTTAACTATTCATCATCGTCTCAATACTAGATTTGCTCAGTTTAATGTGGCTTAAGTTAGAGCTACATTCCTTACATCTGAACTGACATAGTATTTTATGCAATCCGACTGACCATCTTCCATTCACAAACGCATTGAATTATGTAAGATATGCAATCAAATGTATGTTTTTTCATCTCATCTAATCTCATCTCATCTCATTTTTCTTCATACACATACTTAGTTTCATTCATTTGACCATCATTTCTATACATTTTTAAACATCATAAATGTGAGCTAGGACATTAGCTAGCAAACAAAATTAATAAAAAATTCAAAATTCAAAATGCCAAACGGAAGAAAATGAATATTTCCAATAAACATTGTTATGGGCCTCCTATCTTTTATCCTTTTCAATGCATTACAAATGTCATGACAAAATAACATTATCATCATTCATACAATTTTGTCTATGGAATGTGGATTGATGATATTGAAGTCACCACCACTTGATGTCATCATTGAATCATGAATCGACTTAATGAAAAAATTCATTAAAAATCTCAAAAATCAATGCAAACAGATAGTAAAAAGAAACCAGAAAGTAACCAGAACTCTTCACTCCCGTGAAGAGTATAAAAAGTTTAATAGAGAATACATACATATAAGAAATGAATACAAGACAAATAAATGAACGGGATGATGAAGATATATAGATATAAAATGTAGTAAATATGCCGACATCCATAACAGATATCAGCACAAAGCAATTTGAGTACTTAAGAGCGACTATGTTTCGGCATTCATTTTCATTTATGTCGATTAAAAAGAGAAAGGTAAAATAGCCTAAAGGCAAAGACAAAGAGGATAATTTGAATTTTACATACACAAAGTTGCCAGGATTTCATTTGATTGGGAAGTCAAGTGCATGGCAAAATTTTTTTTACTTTTGTAAAACAGACTTCTTTGTCTTTATACGAGCTGATACTTGCTCATAGCTGTTTTTCATGTCGTCTGAATGCCTGTATTAATCCTTCATTTTTCCTTTGGTTCTTTTCTTAGTCCTTACCTTAATTAGTTCTTTCTTGGTCTTGCCTACTGTTTGCTGCTCACATTTCTTTTTCGAAACAACCAAGTCCGAGCACCCGTTGCCAACTCAGTATGGTATGTGTTTATGGCATTATTAATAGGATTAAAGATTCAAGAAATATATACACATATATGACAAGCCAAGTCGTTTGTAAAATGAAATAACATGGAAAAACGGGGAAAAAAAAAAAATATAATGCAGTCGAACACCGATAATTCGTACCTCGTACCGCAATGAATATTTAATCTTTTCTTAATCATATATTTTTTTTTTTTTTAAACCTTTTGTAATTCATAATGGAAATCGTCAGTGATGATTCTCAAACCTTGTGACTCCCTGCATGTTTTCAACATTTGTGGGCATAATAGTTCCTCACATCTCTATTCCACATGTCCAAATTGGTTTTAACACGGCTTTATACAAAGTCACTTTGTACTCTCGAAGTAAAGATGATTTCGAATTAAGCATCCCCAGCATATTGTTCATTTTGAGTTTAATGCTGATAATTTACTTATCCACATGGTAGCGCCACGTGAGTCTTCGGTCGAAGTGGTTACCAAGATATTTGCTTTCATTTTGCTGAGGTATGTTCAGGCCATAAATATTAAAGGCAGAGCAAGATTCTTACCTCAGAGTGCATGTGATTGTGTTAATTTTTATTCCCCAAGTTTTAAGCCAATTTTCTACAGAGATTCTATGGTTTTTTTTTGCAATTATTGGATTTTTATGAGTACAAAGAATTGCCGTGTCATCGGCTGGCTTGCTCTTAACATTTTGGACATATATAGTACATATAAAATGGGGCCTAGAACGCTGCTCTGTGGAACTCCAGCATCTTTTTTACAGGGTCGAGTGATGAACTCATTTTGCATCACAATAAATTGTCTATATGTAATATAGTTTTGCAATAAGAGATGTACATTAACAGGCAGTACAGTCAACAGATTTTATGAATTAGGACACAGTGCCAAACCTTAACAAAAGCTTGCACTACATCTAGGAAAAGTCCAGTGCAAAACCGTTTCTTTTCAAAAGCCTTTTGAAAAAGTGAAACGAGGGTGGCATTATTTCCTGTAAAAGAAGTTTTTCAAAGAGTTTAGAAAGCACTGACAAGAGACTAATTGGCCTATATGAAGTAAATTGGCTTGGGCCTTTCCCGGGCTTGGCAATCATTATGATTTAACATATTTTCCAATCTTTAGGATAGTAAGCAGTATGAGAGATAGACAATTCTGTCGTTTTCTTGTTGCCTTACTCGCTTCATTTTTTTGTTCTACCAGGACAAACAAACTTACGGATAAATCTATGTCGGTCTTGTAAAAACAAAACATAATTGGATGGAATGAATGAATCTTCACAAAGTAAACTAAAGCTTCAGAAACAATAGGAATATCCGGATATAGAATAGTATCTATTCTTGTGGTTTAACAATATTTCCATTGGGGTTCAATTATTAACACAAAACACTCTGTTTTTTGCCAGGCAATAAGCATAAATCAAGGGTATCTTCGACTATGCCAAAGATGTAGTACACTTTACGCATTCCCTAGGGAACTTTTTTCTTGTATGCGAGCTATATGATCCAGTAATCCTATGTTTTTGAACTTATTGTGTCCAAATTTCAAGATGATAGCAAAATAAAACCAAAAAGTTGTTCTAATAAGAACATAAATTTGAGTAGGGGGCTTTGGTATGAGAGGTACCCCCTAGTGGTCCGATTCGGCTGGACAAATGTGCTGCGTATAGTAATAAGAAAGCTTCTACCTCAAAAACTTTTTTGCATACCTACAGACAGGCGGACAGACTGACATGGCTCGATCAATTCGTTGTAGTTTTTCAATACTTTAGCCATTAAATCTTTTATTAAATTGTAAAATTAAATTGGTGTATTAATTTATTTTTATTTATTATTTTTAGAATTTATATAAATCAAAGTAAAGGAAAGGAAATACGATAAAAACAATAGACATTTGTTGTTATGCTGCAAATATTCAAAACAAAAACCAAAATAAAAGAGTATTTTGGATATATGAGAGAACAAAAAGTGAATATAAAAGAAATTTTTGAAAAAAAATATTGGAAGAAAAATTATAATAAATAATCAAGCAAACAAAACCGGAAAACTTCGCAGACAAACAGCTCAAGAACAAATTAAATAACGAAAAAGTAAAAGAAAAGAAAGTGAGACAAGTAAAAACAGAAACAGAAACCAAAAAGAACAAAAAAAAAAAAAAAAAAAAAAAAATTAAGAAATAAACAAAATAAATAAATAAACAAGAAAATGGCGTCAACAAGACCAAGAAGTAGAATATCAAGTAGAAGAAGGAAGTCAAGAGCAGCAACAAGAGAAATTGAAGCAAAAACTGGAACTGAAATACCAAGAACCACAAAGTCCTCTTTGTTTGCACTACGAACAGCAACAGCAGCAGCAGCAGCAGCAGCAGCAACAACATCCACAGCAGCAACAACAACAATAATAGCAATGGAACAACAACAACAACCACGAAAATATTGTCGAAGCATTAAAACAATAACAACAACAGCAACAGCAGCACCAACAGCACCAAGAAAAATATATTTAAAGCATAAAAATATTGAAAGCAAACAAAAAGTTGGCAACAATTTCTGTTTATTGTTCGCGTTGATTTTATGTTGCTGCAGCAATGCATGTTGCCAACAACAACAGCAACAGCAGCAGCAGCAGCAGCAGCAACAACAACAGCAACCGCAGCAGCAGCAAAAACAATTGAAATTCCAGCAATTGCAATATCAATTGCAACAACAATATGAATATCAACAACAAATGAAACAGCAGCAACAACATTACCAGCAACAATACCAACAACAACAGCAACAAAAACACTACGCCTCAATGCCAAGTTTCTTGCCAACACCAATCACACAACAACACCAACAACAACAACAACAACAACAACAACAACAACAACAACAGCAGCAGCAACAACAACCAACAGAAATGTCGCTGCCTCCTGCCACACAACAAACTCAGGTAAGTTCAATCAACCAACAATCAACTACTCACCCGCCATCCAAAATTCTTTTTTTTTTCACTAGAAACAAAAAAAAAAATAATACAGGAAAATAACAAAAACGAAATTAAAAACCAACCAAAACAACAAATATTATACATTGTTGTTGTATACATCTGTTGTGAATAGTTTTTTAGGGTTCCGTACCCAATAAGTGCCAACGGAATCCTATTACTGTCCTTCTGTCTGTCTGTCCGTCCGTCTGTCTGTCTGTCAGCGGACAGTTTCTCATAAAACGTGTTATATAGATAGGTTAAAATTTTCACAGAATGTATATTTCTATTGTCGTTATAATAACAAATAATAAAAATAAAATAAAATAATGGTAAAAATTTAACAAGGTCACCAAACAAGAAATATATTTTTTATTACGATACCCAAAGAATTATGCAATACTTTATTATGTTACAACCACAACGGATTATGGTAATTTTTCATGACTTGCACCATCAATGGTCATTTATTCCATATAGAACCAGAATGATGGGTATTTTCGACTATGCGGAAGATGTACGCATCCTCTAGAAAACGTTTTTTGTACGGGAGCTATACGATCCAGTCATCCTAGGATCATGAAATTTACATGGTTGATGGATATGCACTAGAAACTCATAATGTAATAATAAAAAAGTTTTTCTAATAAGAATATTGACCTTGCAGTTGTATGGGGAGTACTCCTCTCAGCGATCCGATTCGGCTCGTTCTGACAAATGATTTGTCCGAGATAAAAAGAGACTTATGTACAAAATTTCAGCTCTCTAGCTCAACAACAGAGGCTAGTTCGCGTACAGACAGACAGACGGGCAGACGGACATGGCTAAAACAACTTGTCTCATCATTCGTTTATAGAAACATACTTCAAGTAAATATTGAAACAAAGGGTTAAACCAATTACTGAAACATGCAGCAAAACAAAAACTGTACTATGTCTACGGAACCCTCCGTGTGCGGCTCTAACTCGCACTATTTCTTTTTTTTTTTTTAGTTTTATTTCATCAGAACATTAAACCACTTTAAGCTAAAAAATATTGTTTCGACTATGAAAGTTTACGGGGATTGATTTAAAATCAGTTTACAGAAAGGAGAATGTATTGGAATCTCATTTGGGTGCAGTCTTTTTAAGGCGCCTTTGAGTCACCGTCCTAATTAGTGATTTGGGTGGCAGTGAAGGATGTTCATTATGTCGGCATCTGTGAAAGTAAAAGGTCATTGTGGAGCATCAAGTTCCTGACAAAGCTGGGGCATTGGAGATTATCCTGAGGGCCCAACTTTAAGGAACCCATATTTTCCCGCGATACCACTGACATTTCAACCACATTTTGCAACAATTTGTTTGTACATCAAGAGCATATTTATTGAGCTAAATCAGAATCAGAAATTTTACAACTGTAAACTGTGATATCACCAGACCACTAAAAGTTACATAGGTAAAGCTTTTCTCCTGACGATGAACGAACACAGTTTTGATTCATCTAGATCTTCCACCTCTTGTAGTAGATTTCTAAGCGATTCATATTTGACTGTATATTTGATGCGGCTTCTGGCAGCGATTTGTAGGAACTGAGAACCACAGTATCGTGTTTTTCGGGTGGTTGAGTTCGGTTGAGTTATAAATTGTGAATAGCACAGGATCTAATATACTACCTTATGGCACACTAGCCTGAACAGATCTGCTTGACGACTTTGCATCTTTATATGTAACATGAAAAAGTTCTGTTTGTCACAAAGAGATTCTGCAGCATCCCTTGAAGCCAAACTCCAATGAAAACTTGTTCAATGTACAAAAAAGTTCCAACACAGTATTGCTTGGCCTTGAGTGGAAATATATAATTTATGATGGGACTCGGTAGACTTGCTTAGTAGTTCATAAATTTATAAAGTCCACTGACAATGTTTTGAACAGTTTTTTTTTTTTTTTTTTTTTTTGTTTGATTGATGACAATTTTTCCTCATGGACTCCATGCCTCAACCAATTTTAAACATTAACCGATACATGTATGTATGTATATTTATCTGTAAAGTTGTGTAGCAAAAATATTTCATGGTATAGAACTTGAATAAAATGAAATGGAACTGCTGAACCACAGTTTAAAAACTGGAACTCAATTGAAATTTATATTAAAAAGTTTTGCCAAAAACAAAAAACGAAATATAATAACAAAACAAAATCTATTGCATAGTTTTTAGTTATTTGACTTCCAGGCCAGCGGTTCTTAAGCTCCGATCTATAGATACCAGAGGTCATTACCATTGCATCGGTCAATTTAAATTTGCAAGTTTATTTGTTAAAAGTAAATTTTTTAGATGAAAAAAATAATGTTTATTCGAAAAGAGATTCGGGTGAAGGAAAAATTTCCTCTAATTTTACTTTTTAAGCAACACAGGACTTTGGATTCATGCTGCCATTTTAAAGCAGAACAATATTCGCAGACAAAAGAGATTGAAATGACAGGAACCAATAGCAGAGTCGTAATATATGGCAGAATTCATTTTATATGGCCAAAAATTTGAAGTCCTCATAGATCTATGGTCAGGCAATGAATTCTTTGGCTATTTGAAGGTCCTTTTAGACGGAATTTTTGTCATACTGAGTATTGTATAATTATAAACAATAGTATTTTCAAGTCTTTTTTTTTTACAATTTTATATCACAAATTTTTTCTCTACGTATGAACAGGATGAGTATTTATCATAACTGCTAGGTAGTAGGTGTTTGTTCACTGTTGGCTTAGTATATAAACATTCCTTTCTTTGAACAATGCTTCTTGCCTTTTACTCGTATGTTGAGCATGGACATGTTTTTGTTTAGTGAGTTTGGAACATTTTTCTTTTATAAATGTTATGCTAATGACCTGAATGAATTTCCTTATTTATGTCATTATGTTGAGGACTTTAGATAACTTAAATAATAAACTAAATTAAGTTAAATGAAATTTTCGAGTAAATGGATTGGCACAAATGATTATAGTACATACATGATTCACCTTTCAGTTCCCTTCTTCTTTCTGACATTGAGGAATATTAAACAAGACAATTCACTTAAATACTCTAAGGACATGGATGGAAATGAACTTTTCTTGTTACCCTATTTATGTGAATATTTATAGATTTTATGAGGTCTCCTTTCACTGAACACGTTTACTTCCAATTGCCTGAAATGGGAGGCAGATCTCCTATTTTATTTCCAAACAAATCAAATAACACTGGCATCATCAATATAACAATAGTATTTGTGAGATCAATCACAAATAAAATGAAATAAAATAAAAGGCAAGCAAACAAGAATTTAGCCAAATATTTGTGTATTGTATGTATTATAACAACTCATAACAAAGAGGTGCTAAATCAATTGTAAAAATTCTCTAAACCGAAAATTCGAATCAAATAGAAAGAATTCTGTAGATATATGATAACACCAAGGATAAATATAAATGGAGTTATGAGAAAATATAAGTTAAATATATTAAAATAAGCAAATAAATTTAAATACTTAGATGATAACAAAAAGACATAATTTAGCAATACTAAAAGAAAGAAATGATTGCAAAATAAACAAAGTAAATATCTCAAGGACAATGAGGCAACAAATTTAAGATGCAGCATTCAAATAAGTGAAAGTGAAATAATATTGTACTTATAAATAAAAATAATTACGGTTAGGCGAAACATAAAAACAGAAAGAATTCATTACAGAAAAACAAAGAAAATATACATATATGTACTAAGAAAACACAGCACTGCAATGTTTACTTCTTTTCCCTGAAATTAGTAACGCCTTTTGCATTGGGAGAAAGATTTAAGCTAAACAAACCAGAAAAAAATTTTAAGATCCTTAATCCCAACTATTAGGTTGGCAATTAAGTTCCCGCTATTTGTTTATTTTATTTTAAATTTTTTTTTTAATTTGAACACATTCCGCATGTCAGTAAATAAACTTTACTCCATCTGTCCACCTGTCCGTCCTTCTGTTTGTCTGTCCTCCTGTCCGTCTGTCTGTCCATCTGTTTGTCTGTCCTCCTGTCCGTCCATCTGTCTATCTGTATGTATGCAAATTAGTCTCCAAAAATAACTAACCAAAACCATTTTTTGTATTGTATTTAAGGCTTCGGATTCCAGTTGTTGAATTTTCGAAACCCATACATCATATTATGATTAAAGCAAATAAAAAAAGTGTCGATGATAGTTTTGGAACTGGATCCCATATGTGTAATCGCCATCGTGTTAAAGGCGAAAGCGTCAGGCCACTTGAGACCATTTTGCAGTGGTTGCATGCTTATTTTACACTTATGATATATAGAAGTAGCAAACTTGAGGTTTCTATTTCGACCCAATATCAGGTACTTTAAATCTAGTACAATGCATTGAATATCTAATAGAACATTGGATAAAATAGTATACCTATAGTAAATGATTCAATTCAAGTGGTAAATAACAATTAAACTTAATGGTTTCAATGTAAATCTGATATAAGCTATGAATAATTGTGAACATATGAACATGTAGCATTGTAAAATAATTCAAACCTTTATTATAAAATAATAGAATCTAAGTAGATAGAAAGTATTATATACAACTATGATTATAATAATGTTTTTATTCTGCCTGCAAAGCAGAGACACACATGAAAATCAAATGACTTACTAGGATTAGTTTAGCTACTGTTCGAGTGGCATCTCTATAAAATAGCAGGGAGGACAATGAGTATCTGTGACATCAAAATGGGCCACTTATGGCCTAAGACTGACCTCACTTAAACCAAAGATGCGCGCCTACATATGTGCATTAAATTTACACAACAGTTTTCATCTACATCGATATCAATTTCTAACCTTTAGCTATTTTTCCTATCAGATATCTTGTATCTAATGTATCTTTTACCTTCTTTTAAAGATTATAATATAGAATTAGAACTTTAAAGGATTTAAAATTATGTAGCATGAAGGAAAAGAAGGAACTCTTATAAATTATGCCGGTTTATCCTTATTCTATTTTTCTTTTACCATTTCATAAGAACATAATAGTTGCAACTGTTGAGATAAGGATATAATCATGTAAAGTGGATGATTTCCTAGTATATGGATGTACTTATTATATTTAAATTGCAATATTTTTATATTGTGTACATATACACTCGTTCTTTTATGTATGTATGTAAGCCCCACTGTCTGGCAGTTTGAATTTTTAGTTTTTTATAGTGGCAACATCATTGCTAAGAGTATCAACTTCCGTTTGTTGTTTGCGTGCACATTGTTATAAGCTCAGCGACCGTGATTTGTAAAACTTCCGGTTATACTAAGCGAAATGAATGAATGAATGGATGAATAAATAGACACAATATACACAATATACAAATACTATATGTGTATAGTAGTAGTATGCAAGAAGGAATGAGCAATTGAATGAATGAGTTAGTGAATGAGTGAGTGAGTGAATGAGTGAGTGAGTGAATGAGTGAGTGAGTGAATGAGTGAATGAGTGAATGAATGAGTGAGTGAATGAGTGAGTGAATGAAGCACATACTAAGTGTTGTAAGCATTTTGGTTGCATTACCAGGAGATATTTTTGTATTTTATTGTTTATTTCTCTGTTGTTTTCTCTCACGTATTTTATTTTATTGTATTGTTTTGCTTTGTGTAGTTGATGTTGTCATCAGTATGCCGCAAAAAGAAAGTGAGAGATTTTATGGTACCATAAGAGAGAGAAGGAGAGAGAAAGGTAAAGAGAAGGTACAAATGAGGATTGAGGTAAAAGAAAAGCCACCAAAATACGCGAAACAACAGCCTCCTGAGCATAAACTATTGTACTCGTATGTATGCCAACAGCTAAGACCAGACAAAGATTATTTCTAAAATAAACTATAGACAGACTACTCGTCACATAACCGAAACTTGCATACCTTTCCCTATGCTCCAATTTTTGCATATATGCAAAGATAATGATTTCCACTTCAAGTGTTATGATGAAGTAAATTAAGAGTTTCAAATCGATTTTGTATGCGTAGACCTCATTCTTCCAGTAATCAAAGAACTCTGATTTATTGAAAAGTGAATTAAGACAACAATCATGAGTTTCAAATCGATTTTGAATGGGTACCAGTAATCTAAGATCTAATCTTAATAAATTAAATTTATTCTCCTGGTCACGTTGACTTTAATGGGTCTCTGAATCATAGAATCACTATGAAAGGTATACAAAAATTAATTCCATGGATATTATTCACATTGAGAAAATATTATATATAAAATTTAATTTTAAGTTTCTGTTTCTATTCGATCGATTCGAGAGCTATCCCGAATCACTAACTCTACAATGCTATTAGGTATGGGTCTAATACTTAGTAGTAGTGGTATGATATGGAGTTTTTGGATCCTCAGACAAAGTTTAATTTCCCAAATTATATAAACTATTGTAAAAACATATCCATCATGCATAAGGTCACCGATATGCAGATACATACATTATATGATATTATGTTAATGAATCAAGAAATATGAAGAGGACTGAAGTGAGAATGAAGAACCCTTAATGATCTCGCGCTTGATATTTTAAAATTTTGATTGTTGTTCGAAGCCTCATTTTGTTAGACTCATAATATTAAGCAAATTCATGAAGACTATTCACGTAACTCCTAGTGGATAAGGAAAGTGGGATAGTTATGGGTCCATAAACAGTACTGTACAATAAAGACCCAAAACTAAACTGAAATGCATAAATTCAAAGGAGTGCCCCAAGGATCAAAAAGTGTGTGAAACACCAATGCAAATGACATCTCTTTATGACTAAGCTCATTTTCCTTTAAACTTTATAGGTCTTCAATGTTCAGTATTCACGTTCGTTATTCAATCGTTGCAAACATTATGACAAAGTGATGGTAGCTTTCTCAGTCTCTTACTACAATACAATTTGTTAAAGGTATTTTGTACACACTATAAAAAGGAATTGTGACATATTTTTTGGCTCTTGTCTATCTATTGTCTGCCTCCTTTTCGTGTTGTTCTCTTGTACTTGTTGTTTCTTGTTGCTACTGATTCTTGTTGTTGTTGTTGTTATTATTATTGTTACTTATGGTGTAATGCCTTCATTGTGATTGTTGCTATTGTTGTTGTTGTTGTTGTTGTTGTTGTTGTTGTTGTTTTGTCTGTTTGTTGTTTTTCCTCCACCATTGTTTAACTCTTTGTAGTCGTCTCTCCTTGGGGAAAAATGTGTTCACCAGTTTGGATTTTTGCTAATCCCGATGCTGTTGAAGTTCGTTGGTTTTTATTTTGTTCCCTTCACAATTCCTCTTTTGTTTTTTGGTTTTTGTTTTTTTTTTTTTGTATTTCCTCATTGCCTCCTGTTTATTATTGTTGCTGTCGTCGTTGTTGTTTTTGTTGTTGTTATGCTGCAAGGCTTAAAAAGCTTTTGGCTACACAAATTTTTTTATAGCGCTTCAGTCCTTTTTGTTCATCTAAAGTTATCAGCAACAAACAGACAACATGAGCTTAATCGTATCGTATCTTCTTTTTATTTTTAGCTTGCAGTGACTTGTCGCTCTTTGACTAATCTTCTCCAATCTCCATATTTCTCTATTTTATTATTGTATGTACGTGTATGTATTGTACTATATTCAACAATTTTACTGATTCTTTTATTCTTCGCCTACTTCATTTTCATAACATTCATAATACCGATTGTTGATGCCATTTTTCTTTGATGTTAGTGATTTAAAAGCCCATTTAAGTTGAAATGATCTCATCTGATCCGATCAAATTAGATCTGTATGACAAGGAGCCATACCATACCATAAAAATTGCTATTGGGCCATAGCACAATACGTAAGTAGCCTTCAACTATCTGGCATTTTTGTAATCAAACCGTAAATTTCAACATAAACCATAAAAGCCCGAGGTCAATAAAGGTTCATCATTCTAACTGTAGCCCTCTGTAAGGCGAAATTGGATCACCTGCGAGTATGGGACCGAACTAATATACATTGGTTGGTGGGTTAGGTATTTTGACAAAATAAAATCATGCATTTTTGAGTTTAACTATTAAATGTTTTTATCAAGAATTCTTGTTTATATTTTACTTTTAAAACTTAAAAATAAACAATCAAATATTTTTTCATAGACTTATATTTTAAAAATTAATTAATTAGTAATTTCATTTCTCGGCATACGTTTTTTGACAAGTATGTAATAATAATAAGTATGAAAACCAGAAAGAAGAGTATCTTCGACTATACCGAGGATGTTACACTCTTCACCATCCGCTAGAAAACTTTTTTGCTATCTGTTACAGTTTGAGTTTCAGCAAAGCAAACAGTTTGAGTGGCACTTTATTGTAGAAGTACTCTTTTAGAAGTTTGTCATTTAATGTGGATTTGTGTGGGAGGATTTATGTGGGAGGGTTTGTGTGGGAGGTACCCCTCCTGGTATCTCTAAGATCATGAAATTTACATGATTGATGGATATGGAATAGAAACTTATAATGTCAAAATTTCAGTTGGATTGAGCCATAAATAAAATTCTAATAAGAACATTGATTTGACCTTGGGGTTTGTATGGTATTCCGACAAACTTGTTGCATATGGTAAATAGAAACATTCTTACAAAATTTCAACTCACTAGTTCAAACACTCAGGGACTAGTTTGCATACATACATACAGACAGACGAACATACGGACAGACGAACAGACGAAGATGGCTAGATCAGCTCGTCTCATCACGCTGATCAAGAATATATATACTTTATGTAGTCTATGATGTCTGCTTCTTATAACTTATAATACTATTCACTACATGAATTCAGTTAAAAAGCTGCCAGTCTGGCGGAAGAGGCACGAATAGGCCTCGCTCTTAACAGTGAGAAAGCTATAGCTATATGGGGCACCAATCCATGAATTTTTTAGGGTTTGAATTAGTAGTACCTCGGGTACAAAGTCTGACCAGAGACTCTTTTCTGGTACCACGGGAGATCAGAAGCGCCGCGCATTGTTCGTGCTTACCTGCGGCGATGGCCCCTTTTGGAAGTATCGTAGTGGCTGTGGTTATCACCTGTATGTTGGTAGAGTTAGCTTGCCGGCTCGACGTGGAGTTGCGTTATGCAACCATATGCTGTGACCCAAAGAGCAGCTGAGGTTTAAGGTAGGCCTCGACCCCAGAGCAAGGGGTGAGTCTTATGACCAAAATAAGTATGGCTCGAATTTGGTACCTGCGGATATGTGTCCAAGGGGGCGTTCATTGACGTTATTCAATCCTATGTTCAGCACCGTGATATTGAGTCATTATCTTCCATTTAGTAAAGTAATCATGAAGGGTTTCCAAAGCAACCTGTGATTTAATAGAGATGTCAGATACCAATAACGTAGACCAAAAAATTGCAGTATCATCAGTGAAAATGGAGGCAGTGCAACCATAGTGAGATGGGAAGTCAAAAGAGTAAATGTTATAGAGCAATTGTCAGTTGATGAGGTGTACAAAACAAAGCACTAGAAGTAAGTGCTTCTGGTCCCTTAAAGCCATTGTGCAGAATTTCATTTGGTGAATATTTGTCTTGATGAGTGAGCGAGAATTTTTTATAAGTATGTGATCTAGGGTCTGAAAATGATGAAATGAAGAAAATACAGTATTCTATAATCCAATTACATGGTGAATGTGAATGAGATGCCACTTACCATAGTGGCTACCACACAAACTTAATCTCACTTGACCTAAGCAACTAACTTTATTTAATACAAAATTAATTATTACATCCAACCAAAATGAACTCAAATGATTGAACTAAACTGAACTGAACTGAACTGAACTGAACTGGGCTGAACTGAGCTAAATGAATGAATAGAAAATATAAGCCAATTATGAGTGGATAAATAGATAAATGAATGATATGTTTCTATCAATAAAATACTTATTAGCTATGCTATCATCTCATATAACCCCTTATACATATTAAACTGTTAACTATAGAGGCAAAGAATATTAAAAATATTAACATACTATTTGCCATTTTCCGCTGTTGCTTGATACAGTTCAATCGATAGTTGCCGGCTCGACGTGGAGTTGCGTTATGCAACCATATGCTGTGACCCAAAGAGCAGCTGAGGTTTAAGGTAGGCCTCGACCCCAGAGCAAGGGGTGAGTCTTATGACCAAAATAAGTATGGCTCGAATTTGGTACCTGCGGATATGTGTCCAAGGGGGCGTTCATTGACGTTATTCAATCCTATGTTCAGCACCGTGATATTGAGTCATTATCTTCCATTTAGTAAAGTAATCATGAAGGGTTTCCAAAGCAACCTGTGATTTAATAGAGATGTCAGATACCAATAACGTAGACCAAAAAATTGCAGTATCATCAGTGAAAATGGAGGCAGTGCAACCATAGTGAGATGGGAAGTCAAAAGAGTAAATGTTATAGAGCAATTGTCAGTTGATGAGGTGTACAAAACAAAGCACTAGAAGTAAGTGCTTCTGGTCCCTTAAAGCCATTGTGCAGAATTTCATTTGGTGAATATTTGTCTTGATGAGTGAGCGAGAATTTTTTATAAGTATGTGATCTAGGGTCTGAAAATGATGAAATGAAGAAAATACAGTATTCTATAATCCAATTACATGGTGAATGTGAATGAGATGCCACTTACCATAGTGGCTACCACACAAACTTAATCTCACTTGACCTAAGCAACTAACTTTATTTAATACAAAATTAATTATTACATCCAACCAAAATGAACTCAAATGATTGAACTAAACTGAACTGAACTGAACTGAACTGAACTGGGCTGAACTGAGCTAAATGAATGAATAGAAAATATAAGCCAATTATGAGTGGATAAATAGATAAATGAATGATATGTTTCTATCAATAAAATACTTATTAGCTATGCTATCATCTCATATAACCCCTTATACATATTAAACTGTTAACTATAGAGGCAAAGAATATTAAAAATATTAACATACTATTTGCCATTTTCCGCTGTTGCTTGATACAGTTCAAATCGATAGTTGATACTCAACAGTTCAATTAAGTAAAACTTATAATCAAAGTACATACTACATACTTACATATGGTAGTCAGTTCTATGCTAAGTAGGTATACCAAGTATAAATAAGTAATAGAGTAGAATATAAAAATACTGCTGAAGAAACAAAGTTAGGGGTGTAAATCCGTAATATTTCCAATGAATCTACTCGTATTTGTTTTTAAATTCAATGTAAATATTCAAAGTGTGGATGCAATAGAATGAAGTGCGATTTAATATTAAAATAAAAAAAAAAAAATATGTAAAGAAAAAGAAAAATAATTGAACTGAACTGATATACTTAACATATTTATTAGTTAGAAAATAGCATCCATGGTTTGCTAGTCAAACTCATAAAGTACACACTAATATCCCCATCACCTCATTATGCTTGTGTACGTACAATATGATATCCAATATCAGTATATACTACGGGTATTGTAAGCATTAACAGTAGTTGTATTTTCCATGTATTTAATGGTTTGCAACAAGGAACTGTAAATGCAAAAATTATATTTAATTTATTCATACATGACTACAGTATTACAATATTTAAAATCTTTAAAATTATTATTTTTACCGGGTCCGGATGATGTAACTTGTTGTGTTTTAAAGCGGCTGCAAACTATTTCATTTATTTCTGAATTCAAAAATATGGAAGAATATTAAATGACCATCCCACTCCACAAAAATTTCAGTTAAGCTCACATTTCAAATTACCGAGGAATAGCCAAACATTGTGCTATCCCAAAATTATTAGAACATATTATCACTGATGATGAGCAGCATTTCGTCCTTCCATCATTGTTAAGTACCTTACAAGACGGATTCATCAACAAGCGTTTGACTGCAATCAACTTATTAGAATTTACTTGGTTGGTCAATTGTAGTTTTTCTCAAAAACGTCACACTGACTCTAGATATGTGTAAATTTTCATTTCGTACTTCATGCTTAGTATATGTGGCTGATGACGTTAGGTCTGTACCAGCAAAGTAGTCACTTTGTCTTGTATTGCATGTCCACTAACCCACGGAGTTCAGTACCGAAGGGACTTGTGGTCGTTACCCAGTCTTGTTCGTTTTTCAATGGACCCCAGCTCTTGCAGTTTCTGGAGAGCAGAAAGTGTCGTGGGATGTGGAATTAATAAAATTAAAAAAAATTACCGTTTAGACGAAGTGGACAATACCATTGTTACCATTGCCTTTGCTGATTATATAGTAAGTAATATTAATAAAAACCTCCTACATAAATTCAGTACTATTGAAAAATTCGCTACTAATTGGCATTTGAAGCTAAATTTAAATAATTCAGAATCATTTTTTTTTTTTTTAACCCACCAATTATTCTGGTCACCACTGAAAAATTTTCTTTGCATTTTATGTGTATTCTAGGGAGTCCCCGAGATACTGGGAATACAGATAATTTTGTCACTATGAAGTATTCTTTTGTATGATATTCATGCATGAGTGTCGTCAGGTAAAATACTTTGTAAGCTCCAACAATAGTCAGCCATCATCCCAGCTTCTCTGATAATGCTTTTTCATAGTAGGTATATCTTGGTGAAATCTTTCTACCTGTTCGTTAAGATTTTCTAGAAATTTATCTGTATGAAATTGCAAAAAGTATATTTCGATGTTGCAGCAAAGGTCTTTTAAGTTAGATAACATACTTACAGTCAATTGATTTTCTGTTTCCAAGAAATTTTTTTATCAGAACAGAAACAAACGATTAAGACTACAAAAATCATGCACTAACAACACGTTGGAGACGTTGCAACGCGTGCCGGGCAATGCTATTATATGAATAAAGTGTTTTATCTCATTCTTCAATGAACGAATCAATAATTCTTCAATCATCTGATAAATAATCCTTCTGACGTTTTGTTATTAGACATACAAATTCAAAAATTTATTTACCCTTTATACTCATATATGTTACAGTTTGGCAATTAAGTTCGGTGTGTAGGGTATGAAAATAGTGTAAATACACATTCATATATTTACAACATATGAAAATCACAGAGTGTGTGAAAAGAAAAGAAAAATCTTTTAATGAAATGAAATGAAGCAAGGATTTGAGTTGGGTATAAGAAGAATTCCTTCTCATTCAGTCAACTAAACTAACAAGTAGGAAGCCAACTGAAATCAATTCATTTCAAAAGGAAATTTAATTACAAGATAAAGCACGATGTGCTTGCATTACTTTATGGATACAGGGTGAACCTAGTTACTTAGTAATCAAAGCTCTTTTAAAGGTAAATATCTTTATAATAACTGGAAAGTTGAAATCAATAGATAAATTATTAGGTTGACTATATAAAATTTAGTTGGTTTTTTTTTTTAAATATACGCTTTTTTTTTTCTTAAATATTTTAAAGCTTTGATTAAATGAATGACCCTGTAGGTACGTATTAGATTACTGAGTATCTCTCTCTCTCTCTCTCTCTCTGTCTTCTTTTTCCTATATATTTTCTTAACTCCTTCGAACAAGAATATTACAAACGTAACCGCAATTGAAACTTAAATAAATATGAATACAGACAACTGACTGTCTTTCTTTGCACTTACATATTGACTTCCATGTTATGACAGACAGTACCACATCTGTGAATAGAATAAAGTCCTGCTGTATACATCTTTCGTATGCCTTTCACATATGTTCATATGTATATGATACTTATAAATATAAATTTGATCCATATGATGAATGCAATCTAATCAATTTTGGTATGCTAAAGGGTAACTCAATAGTTGATCCCAATTACTAAAAAACTTTTTCTAAAGTTAACAATGTAATCTTCTCAACAGGACTCTTTTCGAAATGTTACTTAAGAACATAAGATCAAGTGATACGTTTCCAAACATTTGCACTTGAGTTTAGTCAAATTAGAGGCACTTAAAGAACAATGACCAATAGATTCACAAATTGAAAGTGAACATATAACATTTAATGACGGATACTCAATTTTGCTCACCACTGTATATGTACATCATTTGGTTTCTTATACAATACCTATATGTGTTTATAAAACTACAATTCATACCGATATTTCTCAAGCTAGTCAATTTGTTTTGTTCTAACAAGAGGGAATGTTCAGACCAAAAACAATTTACCAGCTCTAATAATCCAATTTGCTTTATATTTTTATTTTTGAATCTCTAAACTTAGTTTATCCACTTCAAATTCAAAAGAGTCTACATCTCAACGTGGACATACAGACATGGCTAGATTGATTCGCAACCTAAAGTTCATCATTTCCATATGTGTCTCATTGGGTCTTACTCACTTCCTTCTGTATTTTACAAACATACTTTGCGATTCGCTTATCAGATTTTTATAAAAAAAGTTGATTTTACATTTAACTTTTTTTTCAATGATCGATGGAATAACAGATCCCCCTTTATTGAATGCTTTCTTTGATATTAGCGAAAGCGATGGCTTTCCTAAATTGTCTATAACATTTAAGTTTGAACTTCAAGATTACTTGAGAATGACTGTGAACTTACTTAGGCCATAGCAGGCTCATTGTGATGGCATAAGATAACAGTGTCCTAATCCCAAAAGAACTAAACCGAATAGTAAATCTCAATTTCAAGATTTAATGATTTACTTACTCCTATGGCAAGGAGCACTCACTGTACTGTACTCTTCCTCTTTCAGTTTGTCTTCTCTAAGGCAAGTACGTGAACATTTAATACCACTACACATATGTATAAGTATACTTATGTAGGTTGACCTATGATTATTCAGTGATTTATTATGGCATCCTCTTAACTATTGTCAGCATATTACAGTGTTTTTGCAAACTGCTGTACAATTCGAATTAGCTTCCACTTAAACTCTACTAGTTGCATCCATTTGTACAAATTGATTCTTAGTTAAAGCAAAACGTTTTAGTTTCAGTCTCAGATGTAACTGTATTTTCTTTTAAGTATTCTATATAGTATTGTAAGTAAGTATTTCACTCAGAACTATGTATATTTATAATGATACAATTTCACTAGAGCAAGTTTTGTCGACATATCAAATATCTCTTACAATAGATTAGAATTTTATATTTTTGTTCCAATCCAATGCAACAAAACCAATTCAATCCAAAACAAACCAAAAAATTGAGTAGAATTTAGTTGAGGCGCATTGAAATTGTAAAAGCTAAAAAATATCAATATTAGCCCCAATGCGAACATTTGTAAATAGTGTCATCGTCGTCTGAATCTGTGTGTGCATTTGCCTTATCCTTGTCTTTGCCTTTTCCTTTGCCTCATACATATTGTACAATATATAATATATACATATATATCTATGTATCTAGTATCTTTAGACAGACGAGTGTATAAAAGTGTCTGTGTTTAAGTTTCTCTTGGGTAAACTCAAGCGTTAAACGCGCATTTAAACGTTTAAATATTTGTATTTGAAAATGGTTTAACATTTTCGTATCATTTCTCGTTCCCGAAGTTTTTTATGATTTTTTTTTTTTACAGAAAATTTAAGTAGATCAATACACATATTTAATAGTTGAATAAACTTGTAAGTCATAATTATACTCTTCTGTATCGGACCACTAGGAAGGGCAGGTCCCATACACAACACCCCCTACTCAAATTCATGTTCTTAAAAGAAAAACTTTTTTGTCATGCCAATTTTCAAGTGCAGTGAATTTAAAAATTCAGCTTTCGCAAGAGTGTCGACGGATTTGCAGAACATCCTTGTTTTTGCCAGCAAGAATAGATCGTTCAGCCAGTTTTTGGTTCTTACAGTTAATCTGAATATTTGGGAAAACTTTTCCAAACAATTCTTCTTTCGACATCACCAAATTGTGTAAATTGTGAAGCAATACAATTTTTCCTGAGTTCAGATCAATCGGCACGCTTCCCTCCCAAATTTCCAGTAACTGATGTGAAGGTATATGTATCTGCTGTTGGATCATTTTGGATCTCGACACGAATGTTTTTTAGATAATGTTAACGCCTTTCCGTGACGCCACAAAGTAGAGTATTTAAGGCAAGCATTTATTTTGTCGTTTTCTTTTTTTTATATATTGTTATTAGGTTAATTATAGTAAGTATATAAATAATAAGTATCTTACAACCCAATCCTAATTTAATGCAACGTTGTATCAAAATTTCAGAGCAAATGGTAAAGTAGTTTTTGAGTTCTGATGTCATGAATATATGAACATTTACATTTTTATACTCTTCACGGAACTGAATAGTATTATAAGTTTGTAACACACAGAGGGAGATATCACAGACCACATAAAGTATATATATTTGTTATCAGCTTGATGAGACGAGTTTAGCCATGTCCGTCTGTCTTTCTGTCTGTCTGTCTGTCAGTCCGTCTGTACGCGAACTAATCCCTCAGTTTTTGAGCTAGAGTGCTGAAAATTTGTACATAGTTTTCTTTTATCTTGGACAAATCATTTGTTGGAATGAGTCTAATAGGACCACTGGGAGGGGTAGCCCGCATACAAACCACCATTTAAATTAACGTTATTATTAGGAAAACTTTTTTATTTATGGTTCGAGCGAATTAAAATTTGGACATTATGAGTTTTTGGTCCACCAACTAAATTCATTTCATGATCCTAGGGATACCAGTAGGGGTACGGCCCATACAGTCCCCCATTTAAATTAACGTTCTTATTTGTAAGACTGTTTTTGTTTTTTGTGCTATCAAATTTTGGACACTGGAAGTATTTGACCCACATACATTAGCCACTAAAATTTCAAGACCCTCGGATTATCAGAAGGAGTATCTCAAATACAAGCCCCCTACTCAAATTCATGTTCTTATTTTTATACTATCACCTTGAAACTTGGACACAATAAGTTTCTGACTCATATTCACAGATCCTAGGATTACTGGATCGTATAGCACCCATACAAAAAACATTTTCTAAAGGCTGCATGAAGAGTATTACCCTTCTTTACGCTTTTCTATTAATATTATGAATATTATTATGAATAATCATGGCTGCTCAGCGATTCCAAAGGTTTATTTTACTTAACCATGATAATCTTAGAAATTGTTCGAGTATACCGATTATTGTATGAGTACAAATAATGGATGTTCTACTGTTTATACATACAGTATTTAGTATTTAAATATGCTTATATAGGTATATTATAATTGTGTGTGGGTATATGTTTCTGCAATATTTTTATCTGGTCATAGAACGTGTTTGAGGTTATGGTCTCATGCATATTGGTTAATAAGTCGGATTCTGATTTCACCTTTAACCCCCCAAACTAACTAGTTTAGTTCAATTCAAATTGCATTTCAATTTAATTAAATAAAAATGAGTATTTAATGTGCAAAGTTTTATAAAATATCTGCTCCCCTTTCCAATTATATATGTACATTTACTACGATATACTCGTGTTACATACATATGTCTGTACATAAGTATGTACATATATAATAATTGTAGTATTTATTTCATTATTGTGTTTTAGTTTTGCCAAAAAATTTCTCTTTTTCCTTTATCGTTTACATTTTCTATTATGTTGATGGTGTAAATGATTTGAATTTTTGGTTTATTTGGTTATTTTGGTTTCATTTCTTTCGATTTTCTCAATAATTTTGGTTCATTTTCAACATATTTCTCGTTTCTCTTTTTTCTGTTTTGTTTTGTTGTTAAACACAGAATTTTTGTTGCATTTATACTACAATTTTTAATTAATACTGACATTTGTATTTTAAGCATTCATTTTAGGTTTTGCATTACGTTTACTATAGATCTTTTCAGTGTATTATAATCTATTGTGATTGTTATTGGGGTTTTTACAGCTGCAAGTAAAATGGTTTTATTATCAAATAAACAAACAAACACACACATTTTTCAATTAGATTTTGGATTCATGTGATGGAATTGTATGAATTCTGTTCCAACTCAATAACCTGTAAACAATGGGATCAAAAACTGTAATACTAAGTACCAAATATAAGAAATGAAAAGAAATTTCATAAAATATCCTTTATTTAAAAAAAAAAAAAAAAAAAACTTCTGATTATTGACGCCCAAAAGGTTGCATACCTTTTTTTGTTGTCTAGAAAACAAATATTGCATACTTGCAGGCATGTCAATTTAAGCAGATAAGCATTTAGAATATTGTTTAGCATACAAACAATTCTGCCAATTCTAGCTGGAGTGACTCAGAGCAATGTTCTCATACTAATTCTATAAAACCTATACACACTGCAGGTCTCCTCGATTCCTGATGCAGATCAACTACGCATCACTTCAGAAAAAATGCTTCTCATGAACTCGAACTCGCTCAATGGGGAGAAATGTTTAAAGTAAGCTTTACCTTAAAGTGATAATCCATCCACCTTATCGGCAGAACGGTACGTCAATACAGCAAGGCGAATTATCTTCTCCTCCTCGACAAAAGGCTCACATTGAAGGAGCATATCTTTGTTGTTGAAACCTGTCAATTTAAACTAAGAAAACTCTAATGGCTGTTCAGGGGTACAGCTGCAAAGTCAAACCGCAAACTCACTCAGTTCCTGCATAATAAATTGTTGCGCCGTTTTTAATGGTTGCGATTGATTTGTGGCTACATCATAACCTTTAAGTGGTTACTGTTGAAAATCAAATCGGTTTTTTTTTTTCAAATAAGGATAAGACCGACTTCTGGCACACAATAACAGATTAGCCAGACCGCTGGCCAATGTAATCCCTAGTTATAAAAAGACTGAAACGACGACAATTCGGACTTATTACATAATAGAAATTAATAAATAAATAATAATACGAAATACCTAAGAAGTCATTTTGAAATTAACAATACTTTTTAGTGTTCTGCATATCAAGCGTGCCAACGAAAGCCTTTTACTAAGCCTTCACTGTCCGTCCGTCTGTTAGTGGTATATAACTCTTGAACCGTAATGGGTATACTAATTGTAATTTACACAGATTGTGTTGTTCTATTGCCGCTATAAAAACAAATAATAAATATAAAACAAAGTTAAAAATTAAATGGGGTGCCCATACAAGAAATTTGTCCCAAGAACTTTGATCATTTATTCCTTATATACAAGGGGTAAGAAACGTACGGCAACAAACTTCAAGGGAATATTGCAAAAAATGTGCCCTGAATTATATTATTTAATCGATCATCTCTTTCATATTTAAAGAGAGAGAATAAGCTTCTCCCGGCAAGTCAGACAGATAAGTTGTGTTGACCGAAACTGAACTTTTGATCAACGATGAGACCTAGGAATTCAATCTTATTTGGTTGAGCGATGGTATCCCCGCAGAGAGCCAATGGGACTTTCCTCTTGAAAGTAAAACACACGCTAGAGCATTTCTTGCTGTTTATTCTCACTTTCCATAGATTCGCCCATGAGTATTATGACATGTCATAACTATAAATAATTTCCGTTCTCATTGATTCTGATTGCTTTATTTCATTTTCATACTTATGAAGTCTACAAATTTTAATGCTTTCTTTTCCATAGTATTTCCTAGATGTGAGATCTATTATAAACACTCTCTGCCTCTGCTTTTAATGCAATTTTTTTTAAATAATATTCATGAGAATTTTTTTTGCATAACTCTTGATCCATTCAGTAATTATGCAATAATACATATGACAAGTATTATGCAATATTATCTATAATATAAATTTCATACAATGTCATATCACATCAACCGTAATATTGTATCTGAACTATACCAAATAGGTGTGATGAATTTTTTGACCTATTGACCAATTAAAGAAATAGTATACTGACAGACTAATCAAACAAAAGTTGATATTCAATGAAAGACACAACTATCACCAATTATCCCAATGCAGCCTCCTCAATTCAAATTAATAAAACCTAGTATTACAACAACAACAACAACAACAACAACAATAAAAACAAACTGCAAACGATTTCAAAAGTGAAAAGTAACAACAAAAAAAAAAAAAGGAAGAAACAAAGCAAAACAAAAGGCACAAAATAAATGTCATGAAATCATAGAAAAAACTGAACCAAAAACCGAGCAAAAAGCATTCAAGCGAAATCAATATGGGAAAAAGCGAAATGAATAAAACACAGATGACAAAAAATGAATAACGAAAAAAAAAGGAAGATACCAATTTACAAAGCCAACAACGACAACAACAACAACAATAACCGAGTAATACTCACAGTACAAATACAGGGCAAGTGGAAAAAAGTATAAAAAACTTTATGTCGAGAAAATGAATTTCGGAAAGTGACCGATTTCTAAATAAGTAGAATCCTGAATCCTTTTAAGAATTTCTCAGCATAAATTTCCACAACCAAAAGCAATTCTTTTACAATATTAGGATACCTTTATAACAAGTTTAGTGAAGGTGCAACGAAAACACCGAGAAAGTGAATGATGCGTTCGTCCAATGCTCAAAAATATCATTGAAGGAGCTAGATGAGATGATTCAATATTCCGTACATTATAATTCATTGTAACCAAAATTCTGGGCTATCGGCTCGCTTTGTGCCACACAAGCTCAAAGCGGCACAAAACATCGTTCTGTCTACGTGACTTTTTATCCTAACAAAGCATTACAACCATCAGCCACAACCCATAAGCGCCTGATCTGCATCTGTGAGATTATTTCCTATTCCCTAAGCTCAACATAGTCAAGAGAGGAATGCATTACAATAATATGAAGACGATTAATAGACCGTGCAAAGCATTCTATCGACTCGAAAGACATATACTTTAGATAAATTTAAATGAGAATAGAAGATCTTTTGCTATTGTCTCTAGAAAATTTTTAAAATACAATGTGTAGTTATTATTATAAACAGCTTTCAGAGGAGAATCGAATCGATCCTCACGACCCTCAAAGTACCATGTGTTGCACATCCAATTGGATAACATTTTGGGCAAACGAACTTTCAAATTATTATATTTTTATAGTAGCTACAGAATACGTTCCTCATACATTTGGTCTAAGTTTCGTTAGAAGCCCTGTATGTAACACTAACAAAAATATTGTAGCCAAAAATCGTTTCATTTTTGAGTGTCACTTGGGCTTAGCATACGAGAAAACCGTAAAAAAAAAAGACTGGTTTTTTGGTTATATTCAATTCCATAGTATGAGTGAGTTGTTTTTGCCAAACCCTGAATTGCCCGGCTTAGTTTTCAAGTGAAATTTAACTAAAAAAAAAAAAAAAAAGAACTGCAAAATATTGTAACATAGATGAAACATATATTTTTGTATTCTATTAATTGTACGTATGTAAGACAAGTGTGTATATATGCGAAAGAGTATCTATGTATATGTATATCTACCATAACTGTTTGAATTTGTGTTTTCATGTTGTGAGTCATGTAAACCACGTGGATTTCAACCATGCCCACATAAACACATCACCTTTACACATTCAACCATAAAAATACTGTGAAATTTGACTGAACATTTTGGCCGCATTTTGTTGGCATCTGTCCCTTTTCATCTATGATTCTATTTCAATACTGAATTTGGTTTGCATTGGATTAAATCTTTTAGTAGCCTACAATTATTTGGCAGACTAATCGTTACTGTTAACAGCTTGAAAACCATGCATAATTGTCCATTTGTTCGAGTTAACTTAGTATTTCTTGAATTTTAGATATGTCCAGTATTCCTATTCCAATAGTATCTATTATTGGGGAACTGGCAAGGATACGTAAAGTCGGATCAGGTTAAACCAGTTTGAAATGTTTCCCAGGAACTCTTATCTAGATATCAGCCAGAACAGAGATTGAAGCATTCAAGCTCATGAATAACAGAAGCCATCATTGTTGTATCAACCGTATGTATCACATAAGAACCGCACCATTAGCTATGTCTTAGTTATATAAAGAAAGCATCCAATACCTTTTAAGCACTAATTGGATGAAGGAATCGCCTTCTTGACAAACTTGGCTTTCTTCGTACATTTTGGACAGACTGGCAAACTTATCACTGGGTGACCTGACTCTCTTTATTTGTTTCGCGAGATAATTTCACGATGTGCAGGTGTTTATACAATACTTTCCATCAACATTTTTAAGTTTCACTAAATGATCTGGGTGAACTCAAACTTACGGCAGGCAAACTCTTTATTCTATCCTATATTTTTATAACCCAATAAAAAATGTTATATATATTTATATCAAACTAGAGAGAACTTAATTAAAAAAAAAAAAAAACTGTATCTCAGAATCTCCAATGATTGCTAAATAATCTTGATCGATCATATTATTAAACATCTGAAATAAGTTTAGCTTTTAATATTCATGCAATTAATTATTGTAATAGTGGGTTGTTGATTTACCAAATTCAAATGTTTGCGCGCATTTCATTGTTAATACTTAACATTATTAGAGAGACGGTATTCAGTCAACATGATTATGGTTCAAACAAACAACCAAGATCTTTGAATATGAATTTATTTTACTGATGCAATTCCGTTTCTTAACAAAAAAGATTTACGTTTGCCAGTGCCATTGCCTCTCATGCAGAAAGGGCAATTGTTTAACTCTTTGTATGCTTGTGTGGGGGACAGATTAAGCTAATCATTCCATTATTAAATAAAACAAAACTCCAAAAATATACGAACGTAATTGAAATTCTGAAGAAATTCCCCACATAAACCAAAAATAGCAAACAAACCAAAAAAAAAAACAAAAAAAAAAAAAACCATGAATGAATTTAGAAATGAAAAACGGAAATAGAAATAATCCTTTCTATACTCGCAGAGGGCTTAAAGAGATTCCCCATTTGATTTTGCTCTTACATCATAGTCATTATCACCATCATCATCATCTCTCTGTCTCTCTCACTCTCTCTCTCTCTCAAATATTGGTATTATTATCATCATCATTTATTTATAACAATTTACCTTTGTGTCTATCTGTCGGTCAGTCTGTCTATCTGTGTGTCTGTCTGTCTGTCTGTCTGTCTGTCTGTGTGTCGGTCTGTATGTGTGTCTGTCTGTCGGTCTGTCTAGATCCATCTACCAATCCTTTAAATGCCAGTCTAATCTAATTTTAAATTTGAATATTTTATGTTAAAAAAATATTAAAGTATTTTTGTGTGTTAATTTTTATTTTTAGATTTTATTATTTGTTGATATTTTTAACAGAAATTGACAGCACAACAAAGAAGAGAAATTACAATCTTATAATAACACAAAATGTCGTAGAGTAGGTAAATTGGATACAAATGTCAATTAGCAACTTTTCTTCATTCTATTTTTTGCTTACAATGCTACTACTTTATTATTCTTGACAGTTGAAACGGAAGGTATACGTACATACAATA
Source organism: Amiota albilabris (assembly GCA_037040105.1). Taxonomy (NCBI): domain Eukaryota; kingdom Metazoa; phylum Arthropoda; class Insecta; order Diptera; family Drosophilidae; genus Amiota; species Amiota albilabris. The sequence goes on from JBANCV010000270.1 coordinate 35,965, forward strand.
GTAGTATAGCAGAGCACAGAGTTAACCTCCCAGCTGCTGCTTATTCTATCATCATTGGCAATACCAAAATATTGAATGCCATTGCTTCATTTCAACTTACACATATTTTTTGTGACTTCATACAAAAAAAAAAAATACAATAAAAAAAAATCTCATACCCTCAGACCCTTAGACCCTCAAATCCTGACTTAAAGCTCATTCACCTGGTGACTTACTATTATTATACTTACTTCCTTGCAATGTCGATGAGAGTATTTATGTTGTTGCCTCTCATACCTTTGGTTGCTGGTTGCTGGTTGCTGGCTGATGCTGTTTCTGCTGATGCTCTGCTTATTTTTTGGTTTATTGGAAAATGGATTTTAATGCAAAGTCTTTCTCTTGTTAATGCTGTTCGACTATATCCCAACCTCTTTTCTCCTTCCCAACCTCTTTACTCCCTTCCTCCTTTTTCTCTTGTAAAGAAGACAAAGTTTTTGTTACAATTTTATTTTATTTCATATTTTTTTTTTGTTTTTTTTTTTTTTTTTGTTTTTAACTTTTTCTTTATATTTCTGTTCGAATTCAGTTTTTATGTCAACTTGTAAAAAGTTTTGGCTTTGATGTGTCGCAGATGACTGTGTAATGTTATGTTGCTGTTGTTGTTCGTGTTACTGGTATTGGAATTGGAATTGGACGGATCTGCTATTCTGAAAGAAGAAAAATGTTAGTAATGGCAGCGAACAACGAGAAGCAAGTCTCCTCAGCCATAGGCTCAGATATTGCAATAGAGATAGAGATGTTTGTTGAGTGAAGTGAAGTTGTGAAGTTGGATTAAATTGGGATTGAGATTGAGATTGAGATTGTTGTTGGTGCCGTTCTTGCTTGATAATATTTCTACTTAAGAGGTGGGAAAGTTTTTCTTTATTCCTCGATTCTCTGTTCATTTTATTTGTGTGTGTGTGTGTTTGTTTGTTTGCTTGAGTGGAATGAGTTTGATGATGAGATGATGAGACAAAGAGAACAGAAAGAACATTAGTTTTTTATAAGTTTTATAAGAAACAGAAACAAAGGTAAACAAAAAAGAATGATAAGGTATTGATAATCAAGGTATTGGGTGAGTGAGTGGATTCAAAAGATTTGGAATTTCTTTTGGAAAATGAAATGAAACAACAAAGAGAATAGAAAAGAGAAGAAAAGAAAAGAAAAGAAAAGTCAAGTGAAGAATTAGTGAAAGAAAAGGAATGTTACGAAAGGCAATTATTTGAAGAGATTTGGGCTTGACAAGTTAGATAAAAAGATAGATTATAGTAGATTAAAGTATAGAAAACGAAAGTGGGTAATCGAATGGAATTAAGTCAAAATAAAATACATATATAAATAAATATAACTTTGGACTTGTGCACATTATCCAATTTGGCTATGATAATATTGAGAAAAATGAGTTAAGTTGAATTGACTTGACTTCAATTCAGTTAACAGTTCATTGAGATCTTTTTATTATAAAATGTCAAAGATATGTTGCTGTGTTGATTATACTTCTCACGTAGTGAATAGTATGCCGTTAATTAGAGACCAAAATCAGCTGTTGTCCCAGTCTCATTTTCGAAAAAGTAAGGTTCAATGACCCCTCCAGACCATAAACTGCACCAAACAGTCACACGTTGAGGATGGAGAGGCTTTTCAACAATAACGCTTGGGCCCAGATGCGACATTTTTGTTTGTTCACGTAGCCACAGAGGTGGAAATGGGCCTCATCAGTCAAGATGATTTTTCGATGGAATTCCGGATCATTTCTCTGGAAAATTTTCACAATTTTTATAGTGAATTTTAAAAATTTGAATGCATTGTTGAAGCTTGTATTGTTCCATTTTTATTAATGGCTTAGTTTCTACTTGTCAAATGTCAAAAAATTACAGTTGCAAAAATGACATCTACCGAAATAGCGAGCTATTCAAAATAACACCTCTTATGGGAAAACCCTATGCAAAATAGTCCCTCAGTTTTAAAGCTAGAAAGTTAAAACGAAGTTTTCCTTTGATCATAATCTGGACATTTGTTGGAATCAACCGAATCGGTGCTCAGGGAGAAGTACTTGCCATACAAATCCCAAATCATGTTCATGTTCTTATTAGTAAAAATTTTTTGTTTCTTGTATTAACGAATTGAAATTTTTTATACTATGTGTATTTAATCCATATTCATCATCCATCATTCTAGGATTACTGGATCGAATAGCTCCCATACAAATATTTCAATGTCAATGTTGAGACACAATATGTAAACATAAGTCAAATCAATATTGCAATATTTATGTATGCTGAATCCACAGGACACAGGATATGCAGAAACGTTTTCTACGGAATGCATGAAGAGTATTACAGCTTCGGTATAGCCGACAGTAACTTTCTTGCTGGTTTGGTTTTGAATTTGAATATCAAGTGGTAACTTGCCACCACTAGTAGAATCAAAGTACTTATTTAAGTAGTAATTCATCATGCCACATGCATGCATGTATTCAAGTAGATCTGGTGGCACTCAACTTTACAATTGATGGTAATTTAATTTATTTATTTGGACCGTGAGAAATTATCGATTTTAAATTGAATGAATTAGTGCTGTACTTCGAACTTAGCCTACGCATTCGCGGAACATCCACATGCAAAACCGAAATTACTTTCTTCCCAACACAAAATATGTGTTGTCAGAAAATTTTAATTTTGTAAATATCATGTTCGAAATAAAGCAAATCAAAATACCCTATAATAAATTTTACTGAATGAAGAGAATTAATAATATCTGTTATATTATATTGTGAAATTTGTATAAAACCAAATCAAAAAGAAAGCAAATTCAATTAGAAGTAGACAGAATAGAACATCATCATCATCGAGACTTATTAAAACTCAATTATTCGATAAATATAAATTGCCATCTAATAGAACCACGTATAACACGGTACTTGGAAAGCACAGTGTTTTCCAGAAATGTATTAACCGCATTATACGAGGTCCGGCTAACGTATGATGCAAATCAGTTACTTAACAAAGCGCTTACATAAAGATTAATTTGAGTTGTTTTAAAAGCCACAAAAGTACCAGATTAGTATAAAGTATGTAAGCATATACGAATAACATGAAGTATCTACAACAAAATCCTACTCAATATCTTAAGAACTGAGAGATTAGATTAGCAAAACCTTTCGATCCGATTGATTCTTATCTTGTCTTTAACAACTCAATTTCAGTTCAAAAGTCAATACGAATGAAAATTTATTGCCAATTACAGAGTTAAGATTTTCATTAGCAAAGATGAACTAACGAAATTAAAGAATAACTGGAATTTTTCTCAGAATCAGTATATGAGAATGCAGAATGCTCAATCAATCAATTAAAAATAATCAATATGTTCCGGCTATTTTAGACTCCAGTGACAAAGAATGCGAAGGGAGGCCAGTTCAGTTTGAAGACTCTGAGTTGGAGGCTTTATTAGACAAAGATTCATGCCAAACTCAAGAGCACCTAGCTGAAACGTTAGGCATGAATCAACAATCGATTTCATAGCCATGGTCATTTGGTGTACAAACATGGAAATTGGGTTCCCTATAAACTCAAACAAAGAGACGTCGAAAGCCGTTTTTCACGGGCGAACATCTGTTCCAAAGGTAAATTTTGAAGGATTTTTTACATGAAATTGAGTAATGAGGGATTCTCTACGACAACTGAAAGCACAGCAAATCATAGGATAATCACGACCATGCATAAAATTTCAGCTGGCAAAACCGTATATTTAGAGTAATCTACTATGTATGAGTTAATTCAGCCTAATGAAATCATCACTGGGGAGCGTTACTAACAACAATTGATACAATTGAGCCAAGCATTGCATCTTAAGCGTACCCAATATGCCCAAAGACAAGACAAAGTGATCTTTTAGCCCAAAAACGCTCAGCCATATGTTGCAAATTTCGATTAAGCAGACATTGCTCCTTCCGACTAGCAATTGTTCTGCTCGAAGACTCATGAACTGGCCAAGCAGCACTTCACTGCTGGAATAATTGAAATAATATTTTGATCGAATCAAAAGACATGGAGCAGAATCAATATGCTGCCTTAATGATGGGGAAGATTTGCCAAAAACTTTATTGTTGTATATTCTAGCGTTTCCCGGTGCTCGTTCCTATGTCCTCGGTCCAAAAAAACACATGCATTTAGAGTTGTGAAATTAAGATTTTTTTATTTATTTTATTTTATTTTTTTTTTTTTTGTATGTTCATATATTTATAGATTGATTTAACATTGGCACAGTATATTTTGCGCCAAATGAAAAAATGTAAGAAAAAAAAATACGAAATTTCCGATATTTTTTCAGATTTAAATGGAAAATGTGAAAATTTCCAACTTTTCCAGTGGATTTTTCAAACATTTTCTTTGATATACTTCTAATTGGACTATAACAAACACAAGAAAACAAAAATCACACAACGAGAGCTTGCCATTCTCAAGAAATACGTTTAAAAAGGAAAGCATATGTTTTCAATTTTGGATACCTTTTTGCATGCCTCTATCCCACTTGATAACATGACATGCAATTGATTTTACAGGAATTAGGCGCTACGGCTTTTTAGCGGCAAGATAAACTGAAATAAAAGGCAACAAATTTTGAATTTCTGAAACTGCATCATTTCCTCCTTACATGTCCTCCCTTTTTAAGAACGTTTTCACATTTAAATGGTATAAAACTATCTCTATATGTGGACATCAGCGCCACCTATCGGGTTGAATTGTACCAAAGAACCTGGCTGATGACTCCATGAGTACAACAAACAAAACAAAATCATCAAAATTGATCCTGCCGTTTTCAAGTGTAACCCCGTCATACAATACTATTTTTTGCATTCATTTTTATATATGGTATATAGAATGTGCTCTACAGGATTTGAATAGGGATTAAAACTAGTTATTCAAAAAATAAAGCTCATTATAATTAACCGCAATGAAAATAACAATATCAACAATGATTGTAAAGAAAAAATATAAGTCCAAACAATTACAAGTTGACCAAAATGTTGAAAAAACGAACTTTTTGTTGGCCACCAAAAGATGAGAAAAGACAAAGAGACTTCATATTAAATCGAGGGAACTAACCATAACAACAACAACAACAACAACAACAACAAACAACAATACAAAAATACAAATGGCAAAACCAAAAAAGAAAAAAAACGAACAAAAACTGTCCGAAATGAACAGATAAATTGACAGCTAAAGTAAGAAAAGTGGAAAATAGTAAAATGGTAAAAGTAGTTGAAGGAAAGGTAGATAGATGTAAGAAAAGAAATAAGAGTAAATAGAGCAATCAGATATGAGTAAGTGAGACCCTAGTCAACCGCTGTATTTCCGCTTCAATGGCGCTATGAAACCAAAGTGAAGATTTTTTTTTTTACCTATATATTAACCACACACCATACATACAAACACAGACACACACACACATCCTTACTCACTCATACATACATACGTGCATATACAATACACTACAATATACAGTATGTATGTCCGAAATGTTTCCAGTTCATGAGTTCATAACTCCGAGCAGACGACATTATTTTTCTTATGGCATACATTTCTATTATTAACAATAGTCAATGTTCGCATATGTGACTCAAACACATTCACATCTTGAAGCAGTTCTAAAAATATACACTATGTGGAATTGCCTTTTAGTGAAATCGGGAGTTCTTTGAGCGAAATAAAATTAATTTATGGAACTGTGAATAGGCGGAAGGCTCATTTTCACTAATATTCAGAATTGTTTTCTATGCAAGCATTCCGAAAAATCTTGTCTAGAACTCCCAACTTCCAGATTGCAGCAAACACTGCCTCTTATGCGATAATGCCCTTTACTTTTTTAGCAGACAGACTTGTTTCCCAACTAAATCATTCTTCCTAGATATGGGTCAGTTTAGAAAAGTTGCAATTATGTTACTTGGAAACCTCTTCATAGCGATTATACTGGTTGCTTTACAAGGCACAAAACGTTCCGCTTCTCTATGTTATACTATACCTATTCATATCTCAAAATAAATACAAGTTTTGGCAAGTCGGTTAATCTCGATATTCTCTGGCTTTCCATGAATTTATGAAGGTTTCTTTCTCAAAGTTCGCTCCAATTTTTGGGACACACCTCGTACTTTAACTTCCACTCTACTTACAATGTATTCCCACTCTTTCTTATACAATATATTGTTTATCCTCTATTTGTTGGGGGTTTTTTGTTTTTTTTTTTGTTTGCATTTGTGTCATCGACATCGTGGTACGTGTAAGAAACCAAAGAGTCTGCAACAAAAATCCTTCGCTACGCTTCGCTTCGCTTCGTTCTTTCGTTCATATAAATTTATTTTGCATTTCTTCTCCTTCATAAATTCATTCGTTCATTTAGTCCATTTCTTCTTTCATTCCCTCCTTGCTTCCTTTTTTCCTAACTTCCTTCCTTCCTTACTTCCTTCCTTCCATCTTTCATTCGTTCATTGTCTCGTTTGGTTGTCGTTGCCACTCAATTTCATTTTGGGGCCCGCGTGTTATTGTCATTTGCCTTGTTTTAATGCAAATTAATTGAAAATGGTTTAATTGTAAAAATAAAACGGAATGAAAATAAAAGCAAAACTGAAAATATTAAAAGAAAAATATGAGAGAGAAACAAAAAAAAAAGAAATTATAAATGTCGAAGCCAGAAGACAATGACTGAAAAATTGTACAAAAAAGGAAATTTTTAAAAAGAAAAATCATTAACGAGATTAAAAAAATAAAAAAATAATTTTGCAAGTCAAATCGAGTAGAGTCAAATTGAGTCGAGTCGAGTCGACAGTAAAGTAAAGTAAAGTGAAATTCGTTTTAAGCAATTTTAAGATTTCCTATAATTTTATTTCAATTAACAACTCAAATTTTAAAAAATTTAATTTCATCATGAAGCCTTATAAGCTTCTTAAAGAATAAACTCTTCTTAATTTAATATTTCATCAGAGAAGCTTACCAATGAAACTAAATTATTAACATCGTTTGCTTCTATTAAGAAAAATATAATATATTGTACATATATATGTTTATACAAAATGAAAACAAAGGAAATCCAAAGGTATAAGGCATAGGTATAATATCCTTAAAATGGCTTTATGATTGCCTTGTAAATGTTTGGAAAAGAACCAGTCAAAGTGGCATTTTACTCATTTGTTGGGCTTTTTTTTGGGAATAGATTTCCCAGTATTTAGAGGAATGTCACTTACTTGAAACTTGGTGGTTGAAAATTGAATTTTGAATTCTGTGATGTTGCAATTGTGATATTATAGTCATTGTCCTCATTAATTGGTATCATGACCCTGTATATCGTATATGATCTTAAATCCAAGTATCGTATTTTAGAGTATTCCAGTTCTAATGAAGAAGCCACCTCTATCGGTTGTAAAGTCAATGTAAGACAATTGGATTGATTTACCTGGACTGTTGAAAAGGTGACAACTATTTTGACCGGATAACAATTGTTGTTAGAGAGACCTAAAGGTTCTCTCTACCACTGATGGATAAGAGATCATCCGTCGATAGTCCTATTACTCATTTCTCTGTCATCAAACAGAAGGAGGACAAGCTTCTTACACAACACTATTCCAGTGTAACCCTAATGCAGTTTTAACCGTTCTCCGTTGTGATTCATAATGACCTGACTTATAGCTATGACAAACAAAAGAGTCGCCTATTAATAACACTTTGTCATCATTGTAACTCCTTGTGTCATTTCGGATATGCCTAGGAGGGAAAACAATACCCTTAATAGTGTTGTAGTGGGGCTATGCATTAATATGTGAGACCAGCAGATACTAGGATGTAAGCGCGTCTTGGATCTGGCTGCAGTTCGCAAGGAGATTGTAAGTTACTTTCTGAGAAGACTGGTCATTCTTCTCGGCCGTGATTGGCAACATCATGCATGGAGCTCATATGTACAAGTGAATGGATGACGCCTAATTAATTTTCGTTTGCATAGTGAAAACAAACTGCATATACTTGTTTGAAACATAATGCTAATGCTTGCGAACCGATAATCCGTTGTCGTGCTTTCTATTGAGATACCTATATTGGTCTTAGTTTGTTCATCAGCAAATCTTATCGAATACAGTAGAATAATTGGGCCTGGGATGTATCAATATTGTATACTGATGCTACTTAATCAATCATCAACTTATTATACACATTCTAATTAAAGATTCTTAATTTTTCAATTTCCAAAAGGGTCTCTAGAGAGCAGGACTGTACACAAGCTTAATTAATTCAAAGTATTCAGTCATTTTACACACAATTGACAGTCATAACAGCAAAGCGATCTTAGTCAGTTGACAAAGGTAACAACAAAGGTTCCAAGCAATCAACGCAGCAATCACAATTTCTATTTCTACTGTTGCTTTTCTACTTATACTAAACTGTTATTTTTTAACCTGTTACTCCACTGGCGAAAGCACATTGACATGAGTAGACACAAGTCCTACATTACTTGACATAGAGATAGCTGACAAGAATGGACACAATTCATTCTGATTAAAGCATGACTTCACTTATAAAAAGTATTGTAGAAAAGTCGATATGATTGGACACAAATCATTCCAATTTTGTTATATTAAGTAGAAATGCTAGTAAGATTGGATGCAAGGCATGTCGACTATGTTATGACTTTGTTTCTGACAAGAATGGACGCCAATTCATTCTGATTATGGCATGACTTCACTTATAAAAAGTAGAAAAGTCGACAATATCAGGCGCAAGTCATCCCAACTTTATTATGACTTCACTTGTAGTCTTAGGAATGCCAATAAAATCGGTTGCAAGTCATCTTGGTTATGTTATGACTTTACTTTGCCTTCAAGATCGCACTCAATTAATCCTGACATTTTTCTTATTATTACTATTATTTTCAATTTAATTTTTTTCTTGGTTTCATTTTTACATTTTCATTTCATTTAAAAAATATGTTAAGAATTTTTTCAATATGCTGTTGTTGTTGTTGTTGTTGTTGTGGTTGTTGTTGTGGTTGTGGTTGTGGTTGTTGTTGTTGCTTTGTTATTGTTTCTGTTGATATTTTTATTAGCTTTACCCGTTTTGTTGTCTTTTTATTTTCTGTGTGCAAAAATCTCAAAGAAAATTCCTAGGTAAGTACATAAAAAGAATAGATGGAAAGTATGTATAGTCAGTCGTCGTTGGCGTTCAATTAAAGTTGATAACTCAAAAGAGTGTTAATCATACGCATGGTATCCTGCGTTCAATGGAAAACCATTCAAAAGTGCTGATGAAAGCAACAAAGAAAACCAAAGGCACAAAAGTCGAAAAGCTTACAAAACAAAAGCCACAAAACACACAAACATACACACAAGAAAAGATAGACAAAGAGAGAGAGAGAGAAAGAGAGAGAGAGAAAGAGAGAGAGGGGGAGAAAGAGAGAGAGAGTGAGTGAGGCACACAATTTCTACTATATGAATGTAGTATGCATATGTATATAGACACATACTTTACAAAGTCACAGTTATAGCCATAGTCATTGCCCCAAAGGCAAAAAAAAAAAAAGAAAAAGGAATAAAAATAAAACGGAAATATGAGGAAAAAAGGAAAAAAAAATGCGCTCGCTGCAAAAGCCAAAAAGGCAAGGAAAGGAAAGGAAAGGTAAAGTAAAGTAAAGTAAAGTAAAGTAAAGCAAAGCAAATGGAAGACAAAAGAAAGCATAACCGGAAAACACTTTGGCAATGTTCACAGACACATTCGCAGACACAAATTCAGACAAATACAAAAAGAGATTCACAAATACAAAAAGAGATTCACACAAATACCCACCACAGTTACTCACATGAACACAAAAAAGTGCAGTACAGGGGCGTGAATAATGAGGTTTAGCAAGTTCTTTTTTAAAAGTTTTTTTGTTCAAAATTTATTCATGTGGGCGTGCTGCCAAACCACTTTCATGTATTGTTTTGTAATAACGACAACAACAACACTAACGAAAGCAATAACAATAAAGAAATTTAGAAGATAAAAAAAAAAATTACTCTTATTAAGTATACGACCGATGACGATTACGATGAATGAAACAAGCGAAATTAAGTGTAGTGGAGAAGAAGAGTAAAACAACCTACACTTAAAAGATTGTAACTGGACCCAGTACTGTTTACTGACAGAGATAAAATGCATATAAGCACTTTGTTGTAGTACTAAAACAGGGTACCACTGTATCCCAAGCATTGCTACCTTACTTCACTTCCACTTGCAGCCGGTGCATGGCTATAGTAAATAGTATTCACTTTGATAGCGTACTACTCGTTTGGGTTCCCGGTCACATGGGAATAGAATGCTAAAGCAAAAGTTTGCTGGGCTAAACAGTCAATCCTGGCTTAGAGCATGACGCTTGGAAACAGATAAAGAACATTGTAAAAGATATGCAAGTCATTCAATGACATCAAAAGCACCCAATTCTTTCAAAACTCTCAAGCACACTTCCCTGACACTTGCTTCCCTGACACTTGCACTTATTGAATCAGTCAACTAGATGATTGCTAAAACTTAACAGCACTAGAAAATAATTCTTCGGTAACAATATGCCAAATGGAATAATTTCCATTCCTCAATAATATCCTCAATAAAACCTACGTCATCAAGTCTTGTAATCAAAGTTATTTAATCTAATCCTTCTTTTAGTTGCTATTGAGAAATTAACCAGCTCAAAAATAATACTAAAACAAACTCACTTTAAGAAAGACGGGAATATATCCAGAAATAGCTTCTTCTTCAAAAAAAAAACTAAAGCTAGAAATAGTAACCTATCACCTATGTAGGAATAACCTTTTCCAGTCCTACACTTCTGAAATGAGTGTCGGAAGCGACTATCAAAAATAACAAGGTTGCACTAAGGGTTGGTTTAACAATAGTAAATGGATGCAAAGCCAATTCTTGGGAGAGGAAATCTCGAATCTTTTACAAGTATTGTCTTAGGTTCGGTGGTAGAGGTACTCCAATCAGCTTGATCACCTACTAATCGATATCCACACTTAATGCATATCTTAAACTTGAGTTGGACTTTTACAAAGTTGTGTCCATGATTTTTAAGTCTGCCTGAAAATATATAGTTAAAATTCTTCAAATAGAACATTGGCTGTTACCTCCTTAGGCTAATCCTTCTTCCGTCCTCAAATGACAACAATAACAAAATATAATTCGATTTTCTGGCAAAAATTGGTTGAACAAATATGCAATCGTTTTACCCAGAAACAAGACTTTATATAAAAGCTAAGTATAAACCCTTAAATGCTTTATTCGCTACTTAAAATTTCAAGAAATTGTCAGTGACAGAAATATTTAATCCCTAAACAGCAGAATCTTAAGAACACTCAATGATAAAGGAAGAATTATAAGTTTGTCATCCACATAAGGAGACATCGGATACCCCATTAAGTGTTCATATTCTTGAACACCTCGACTAGACGAGTTGATCTATCCATGTGCAATCGCTCAGATTTAATGGATGAACTTTCCAGAAAACATTGTCCTTTTTTCTTTTCAGAATCAATTTCAAATTCATTTCAAATATTTCAGAATCAACTTCAAATTCATTTCAAGTATTTATATATAGGTATATATATATATTTTTATTTTTTTTTTTTTTGTTATGTTTATTTTTATTTACCATTTGTCCTAAAAAGGCCAATGAGTAAATCTAGCTATAAAGAGAATTATACAATACATGACAAGAAACTTCAGCAAACATCAATTAGATAAAGGGAAATGAAAAGGGAGGTTGAGCGGCTGCTCTCTACGTAACCTTCTGGTTTGAAGGCTGATGTTAAGCAGACTAAACGAAAGTGATTTGTGGTGATTATCCAGCTGATCTCATGTAACTCACGTATCTACGAATTTCTTCCTTAGCCATGGGCACCCGAAATATCTCTGCACACAGTTTTGTACAGAAAACGCAGCTCCCACTGCTCTTCCCAGAAATTTCAATGGAAAACGTTGAAGAATTTCTATGTTTGAATTAGCTGATGTACCCCACAATTGGATGCCGTATGTCCATATTGATTTAATCATTGCCTTGTACAAAAGGATTCTATTATGCAAACTGTGCTTGGACTCGTGACTAAAAAAACAGGTCATTTTCCGGCTTTTCAAAATGAGATTCATCTTCTTCCTCTTAATGTACTCCTTCCAGTTAAGCCTTCTATCCAGGGTCAGACCAAGATACTTAGCATAGCGCTTAATTGGAACGTATTCATCGTTTAAGGTAGCTCCTGATTCGATGCGCATTATTCCTGAACTAACATCACAATGTCGGACGGAGAAGGTCCTGTCTACTAGATAAGACTTTAGAAGAAGAAGATGGTATGGCATAAGGAGATTCTTTTTTAACTATAACAAAGCAGCCCATGTTGCCAGAGTTTATCAAATGCCTGCCTTTTATCCAGGAAGACTGCTCAACAGTACTTCTTGGTCTCGAAATTGTCGATAAATTTCAAACATAACATTGTTGATTGAAAAACCTTTCTCTGCTGAACTTATTCTGAGTTCTTTAAAAACGAACGCAACTCATGGCAACATGCATTTCAACAATATTTTAAATTTCTCCAGGCACTTACTGCAAAATATTTTTTCAAGAAGTTCATCTTCGACTGGTTTATAGAAATGTTTCAATCTCGAAATGGGTGGACGAGTAGGACTCTATAACAGAGTTTAATAAAGAAAAGTGAAAATATTGCTCCTCAAACGGACCCGAACATTTGAAATGGTTGAAAGTATTAATTGTATAATGTATAAAAATGTTATCCCTTCAGGTATGTTTCAGTTTTTTTGCGCTCTTCTTTCTTTCTTTCTTTTTTGACACTCTGCTTTATGAAATTTTCACTCGAAGCAACACAACTGTTCTTTATTTATAAAATTTGAGTGTACGGATTTTTGTGACTAATTTTCTACCAAACGGCTCGACCGAGTTTAATGAAATTTTTTTTGTTGGACTTATGAGTTCATCTAGATGGATCTTGGACCAGCTTATTTATTTTTTTTTTCATTTTTGAAAGATAAATATACTATTTTTCAGAATTAAGTTAAATTTTTTCAAAGCCAAGCACATAAACGTTTGTACGTTTGCATACTGTATTTCTTCTTGAGGTTTGTGTTGTTTTTATTATTGTTGTATTGATTACCTACTTAGTCTGCGCTCACACCTATGATGACGACAGACCTCTCTCTCTCTCTCTCTCTCTTTCACTCAATTGTGGTTTGTTGATAAGTGGGGAGGTTCGCGGTAGTAGTCATGTACCAAAAACTATATTCTGTTCTGCAGACGTTTTTCTTTTCTTCTTACGCATATCATATCTTAAGGTATTTTTAACACAGAACTATAAAAATTAATAACCGATGTGTAACTTTGATTTCTCCCTTCCTAAAAAATAAGGGTTTTCATAGAATTTATCAGGTTTTGCAGCAAAGCTGGCTCAGGCTTGTTCTATTCATGTAAAATCAACCACATTTTCAATTTTTTTATTTTCGGCATAAATTCGATGTGCTAATACTCTCCAAACTTTTTCAATATTGTTTGAGTCTGAAAAGCATGCCTCGCCGGCATCACCTGGGGAGAGTAGTCCTGCAAAAAGGCCATTGTTCAGCGACTTGCGTGTATTGGAGCTTTGTCATGCATGAAATCATATATGTTTCCCCTGTTTTCGTCCAAAAAAAGGAAGTAGGCTCAATCTCATTTATGAATTCTGCGCTAATAATGCTGTTCTAAAAATAGAAATCATACAATTTTTCCGGCTTATTCTTTGTACCTTCATTCGCTTTTTTCATTATTTGCGAAATATAAACCACTCAGATTTGGCGAGGTTAGAAGTAAAATTTTCAAAGTGTCTTATAATTGTGAAAAGCACCTTAGTTCTGGGATACAAAATTATTCTTCAAAAATGTATGGTGAAGTATTTTGACAAATTATTGTTGATCAGAAAAAAAGCCTTAGCTTGATAGAAAATCAACTCTCCTTTCTGTAATCGGCCTGATAAGGATTTCACTAAATTTTAAAGAATTTAAGGAGAAATTTCATTCCAAAGGAATATAAGACCTCAGCGATTGACTCCTCGCGCATTTTCTTCAAACATGGACTTGTGTTTCTTTCTATATAAGTCCATACAATACAAATAATATTTAAATCGGGTCTTTGAGAAGGCCAATCCAATACATTTTGTTACACGTCCCTTAGAAAATTGATAATCATCTTGGTTTTTTAACACTTGCTGCAAAATAAATGACTATGCAATCAATTTGTCAACCGAAGTAAATATTGATTGATATATTGATCCTAATTCATTGATCCATCGATTGATATTGATGATCTCCGATTCCATTGATGCAAACACAAAACCAACACATTACACTCCCACCAACATGGGCTCGTTCACACACAGGAGCCACTTTCTTTCTCCTTTTCTCCGGAAATTCCTTGTTTAACGCATGGCACTGAAAGAAGCTTTTATCAGTTCGTAATACTTGCTCCTAAAATAATGAAGCCTTGTGTATATATTTTTGATCGAATTCCACATGTCTTACAGTTTTTTCACAAATTGCAATATTCAATTCAATTGCTTCAGTTTTTGGGGTTCTAAGCAGATTGTGTTTAAATATTCCCGCAATTAAACGCAAGCATTTAAAAGCACAGTCTGACGGGTCACTTTGTATAGTTTGCTTAAGTATTCAACAGAAATACCCGCATCATACTTCATCACCATCTTATTTCTTATAACCTAATTTTTTTCTGACTTTTTCCCCATATTTAGCAATTATATTTTAATTAACGTCATTCACATTAATAATAATTTATTTAAAAAAAAAAACTATAATGCGGTGAGATCAGTACTCATCGCACCCAAAACAAAAGAAACTAAAAAATATAAAATGTCAAAATAGTTTTCCAGTGAATTTTAGTTCAGTTCTAACCTTGAATAAAGTATTAAACACAATAATTTGCGCATTTACAGTTATTATCACCTATTTTGCTTTGATCATCAACAAATACCAGTTACTTATCAGAATTTATCACCATGTTGGTAATGCATTCTCATTATTTTATTCCTTTTATATGAAGTACACGCACATGACAATTCATAAGAACAAATAAGAAAAATAAAATAGAGATAAAAACAACACTGATTCTCTATTCAAAAGAGTATTTTTTACATGGAAATTGTTTATTGTGTGGGAGCTATACGATCTAGTAATCCTAGGATCTTGAGATTTCCATGATTAATGAATATGGGTCGGACACTTTTAATATCCAAATTTCAATTTTATAGCACAAAAAAAAAACAAAAGGTTTTTCAAAAAAGAATATGAATTTCAATAAGAGGTTTGTACCCCTTTTAGAGATCCGTGTAGAAAAAATGTGTATAGAAGACTTTGTGCAAAATTTCAGCTCTCTATCTCAAAAACTGAGGATATAGTTGGCATACATACAGACGGATAAAGCTTAATCAACTCGTCTCGTCGAACTTGTCAAGAATATATATGCTTCGGGGTCCTGGATGTCTCCTTCTGTGTATTACAGACTTCATGACAAACTATTCACAAAGCGAAGAATCTAATAATTCATATTGTATTTAATTGAGAGAAAACAAAAAAATATTATGTATACGTAACAATAATAATAATAATAATAATATGAGAATTTAATGAAGAATCTGCTTAATGTAGTTTACCATCTTTGATAAAATTTTTGTCAATATTTTTTTTATATTTTTTTTTTTTATTTTTTTTTTAATTTTTTTTTATTTTTTTTTTTTTATTTTTTTTTTTATGAACCACATTAGGCAGACAATTAAAAGTGTGTAATTCTATTGCCACTATAAGAAAAAATAATAAAAATAAAATGGTGATGAAAATAAAACTGGGTCCCAAAGCAAAAATGTAATCTATATGTGGCCCCGTGAAGTAGACAATACTTTATTATTAATTAGCAACCAAAACGGGTTGCAGTCATATACACAAAATAATCAGTAACGATGAAACAAATGCTGGCACATACATAGTTGTGAATACAATCAAAAATTGAGTAAGATATTTTTAGAATTAAAATAAAAGCAATGATCTGTGTTAACCGCATTGTAAAATACCAGTAGCTGCTATAAAAAAATATGGAACTACTTTAATGGGCAATTTCAAAGATTTTGATTCCACATTTTAACAACAATTATCCCTATATTATATATAATATTACGTATACGTCAAACAAAAATTTAATTATATTATTCTACAATAGTAAATTCAAAATCCATTTCTAATCTCCAAGATCCATATTGGCTTGATGTTGGTTTTATTATTTAAAATTTTCCATTCAAATTGAACTTTGTTTAATTGATTGTCTGATTTTTTGCTACTTTGCCACTTTAAAATAAATAAATATTTGCCATTGGAATTTAATAAATAATTTAAAGGAAACGACTGGCTCGTTGGCTCGGAGGTTAGTGCGCCGAGTTTACATCCTAGAGTTGCGGGTTCAATTCCCTTTCAAGTCTGGTCCTGCACTTTTCTAACAAACTCCCCTATCATTTCTAACTCTTTCCCAGAGCTGAAGGCCTCTGTTGCCATTGCTCATAAACATAACTAGGTTATAATTTAAAATTAA